>JAQFXU010000712.1:0-43233 GCA_034693705.1 Spatulosminthurus flaviceps | reverse complement strand
TAGTTGCGAAGTTACGATAGTTATACTATACATAGAAAAAGTTTTCGGTTAACCTGGTTTTGGATGAATTATTTTTTTTTTAAAATAGTTCTGGATGAAAAAGTTTTTGGTCAACCTGGTTTTGGATGAATTATTTTTTGGCTAAAATAATTCTGGATGAAAAAGTTTTTGGTTAACCTGGTTTTGGATGAATTATTTTTTGGCTAAAATAATTTTGTATGAATAGGTTTTTGGTTGACTTGATTTTGGTTGACTTATATTTGGTTGGAATCATTGGATGAAAAAGTTTTTGGATGAGCTGTCCGGCTCCCAACAAAAATAGCAGCACTTCGTTGTTTAACGACTGAATATGTGGAAAGGCAAAATATTTCATGTTGTATACTCTTTGAACTGGCGATGCTAGCGTGGATATCACCGCCCCAGTGTAAGTGCGATATGGAAACCATTGTGCTGTTATCAGTGCAAATTATTATCATTGACACTTAATGAGAACATCAGCACAGTACTTTCGTGTGCGGTGGTTGGACACAGAGTGGCAAGGAGTTCTGTTCCAAGAACTGGCCGGCCGTGTCACTAAAGCCTCTAAAGCTGTCATTTAATGTCCATCACTACGCCTAGAAGGCTCCATAGGAAATAGGTCCGTTCTCTCTGTGGATTTCGAGGCAAATTTTTCTACTGCCCTAGCTGACATGGAGTGATGGATCATAAAGCATGGAGGATACGGAGATCGTCTGACCATTAAGTGTCTGTCAGCCCTTTCTTGCGATTACAACATCGTACATAATGCAATAATTCAAAATGATTCTGTTGGACACAATCTTTAATTGATTTTTAGTCGACCGGAACTCAAGGGTGATTAGAAAGGTTTTATTACTTAAATCTAGCGTCAGTCATGGGGAATGGGGATAGCCACCTGGGATGGCCCATAAAAATATTTTATTTTCTGAATTTAGTGGAAGATGGTAGTAATTATCGTGTTTAACTTCAAGGTATTGCTATAAATCAGTGGGCAAAAACTATTTTAGGTATGTATGTACCCAGTGAAAAATATCCAATATGTTCTCTGATCGGGAAGCAAATTTATTCCGGTTTAAGGTATTGGTAGGACCGACCTAGTGAATGGACAGACGTGACTAGCAAATAAGTGGTAATGAAAGTATTAAATACTGTGAATGGAATTAATGTCCAATTAGTGCTAATTAGCTGCCTAAAAATGAAAGGAAACTGCACATTGTGGTGTCTTTAGTTTCCCGGAAGGAAATAATCTTTCCATCAAAAACTTATATGTTGATTTGTGCAGAACATTTGGCTTTGGCTTTGTTTGTAGGCTTCGAGTCTGGTGGATATCATTCCTTTGGAGCCCTGAGTGAGTCTGAGAGAACCTCTTGGATGGATGCTCTTCAAAGTGCCAGTTTTTCCTCAATCAGATCTAAATTGGATTCTTTAAAGTTGCAAATTCAGTCTCGAATGGGTCGCCCACAGTCTTCTCCTGCATCGTTGGGTCCCACAGATCTTCCTGTTCATAGCAATTCTCCTAAAGCTTGCGGTTACGTCAAAGGTAAGGCGTCCGGAAAGTATCTTGTGTGTTCGAAGTTGGTGGTTTACTAGGTCCTGTGTGTACTTCAAGAGGTATATGCACAGGACGTAGTAGGAATGTCGGATTTGTATGTACGTATTCAACTTGCGTTCAAAGTTTTAGTTCTTTGAGCGTCTTCATGGATATATTCCATCTGCCGTGAACCCTACTCGATTCTCTCGTTTGTACGTAGTACCTACATGTCACACGAATGTATTGATCCGTGAAATTAACATCACCACGTCTTTGATCGGATTCCCTGGTTTTACAGAGCCGCTGCATTTCCATACTTCTCATACAGAATGTATAATGTACCTTAGAATCCTTTTTAAATCGTAATGATTAAATGAATCCGACTAGTACCGTATGAGGTATTTCAAATGATTTGTTAGGAACAACGACGTCTTTCTTTACCTGCTGTTTCTATCTATACATATCTACAGATATGGGCGAGCGTAGGTATATTTTTTTATACACTTATGGGCTAAATTGAGATTTCTTGGCTGATTAGTGAAGTTCTTGAAGGTTCGGATTATAAATTTCATATGAAGCCAGAGTGGAAATATATGGTCATATATTTGGCTGATTTAGAGATAAAAGTGAATGGGAAGCAATTTTCTTTAGATCAATATCTCTGGCCATTGCCTTTTTTCGAGTACTTCATGCCTCTAGCGGCTTTGAGGGAAGCTTTGGAACAGTATACCCCAAATGGAGTTTTAATACATCACCATTAGGTTAAAATTAGTTTTGTTTTTTTGGTGCTCTTGAGGCTAAAAATAGTTTTACAAGTATTTTCTCGATATAAAAATGCATATGTGATAATCTAGCTACAAAGTTCTTCTATCTATTCTTGAAAGAAACTGAGGGACAGTATGCACTTGGAAAAAGAGGGAAATCCATTTGATTGCTGACTCTGGGTTGGAGACGAGATAGAGTATGTGTAGAGTATTGGTGGTGAGCGTGTAGAATTTACAATGAGAGAAGAAGCCACTTCTTTCAGGATGAACCTTTTAGAATTTGAAGAGCTTTCTGTTTCTTTTATTACACGCAAAAATATATGTACAGATAAGGCATTTCTTATGCAAGGAGGCATTTCAAATAAAGGGAAATGCAGAAAAAAGACACGGTGGTGGTGGTCAAACTAGCCAAAGTCATTCACTTTTAACTTGACTGTCTCGGTTCGTTCGTGTGCAAGTAAGTGCTTACTACAGTTTAATATCAAATTGGCACGCTTCGCCCAAAAGCAAGTTGACAAGGAGTTGTAAGTTGTAATATGAAGAGCTAGTAAAAAATATACGATGCTTTTGGGTGGAGAGGGAAAAAGGAGTAGGGAAGGAAAAAACGAGAATGGAAAGTCATGATATTTATACTTGGATGTATGTGGTTGAGCAGATGTGTCCGAATCGCCGTTGTGTGAGATTTCACTAGCCTGTGACAATTTACTATGCGACAGCCATGGGAGAGCCCCAAATGCCAAATTGGTCGTTCACGTCCGGAACTCGCAGAACAGCGTGTGGCTCAAGTACGCGTCGACTGAAGTTGTCGAGGTAACCAACGAGACTAGTGATGATTTACACCTGATATTTAATCCGTTCAAATTACTCTATCCATCAGTTGACACGTATACTGGACATTTGCCCGCTTTTTTGGACTAAAAGTTACAATCCTGTCCTGTCTTACCAACTTCCACTTAGCAATACATTTTTGGACTTTTGTTGTCGTTTATTTTTTGGGCAGGACATGTAGGCTTTTCCCCTCCATTTCCTCATATCCATGTGTGTGGTGATGTGACTATGGTATTTTGGCTTATTTGTCCTCATGCTTTTCCAGCCTATGAACCTTATATGACACTTGTGTGCCCTCCTGCTTCTGACGTTTGGTATCCCTTTTTGGTAGTGTACGTGCTGTGTCGAGTCTCTGTGGGAATTGTGACAATTTTTTAAGCCATGGGGAAAATGATCGTCATTGTAATTGACAAAGTATAAATAATGTATGAAATCTAAAGTGCTCTTCTGGTTTGTACTTTGGACCCCATGCAGAAGAGTAGCAATCCAGTTTTTCTCACGACGGTCAGTTTTCGAGCAAGTGATGGACTATCAGAAACTTCCCAGGCTAGATTTACAGTTTACGAGGTTCGTGAGAGGACAACTCAAACACAGACAGTTGTGGGGCAGTTGACGGTAGAGTTGAGTTCTCTGAAGGTAATTGACCGAATCCGACTACCCATCTCATCCTCATCCTCTCAGGCCGGATCAACACCTAATCAGTATGCAGGCTTTCTGAGCATTGTCGTTTGGAACTTGGAACGTGAAGAACGATGCAGTACTGAATCCACACCCTGCAGGACCAATCCGTATGAGTCTGATTCCCTAGTAAGTTCTTCATACATGATTTCACTTTCAAACGATGAATGTTTTTGAGATTCCTGACATATTTCGTTATGTATTTTGGTTTCAAACTGTCACTCACCACGCTTCAGTTATTCCCCGAGCTCTCTTATTACTCTCTCATGAATTGATCTCCCACTTGCTCATATTTCCCCGGCTTTAGAAGTTAATTTAATTATGATGCAATTACTATGCAATATCCATGATAGTAAATGCTCTTTCCAGCTGTGGCAGAAATGAATCCGATTATTGAGATTTTAAATAATATTACTCAGAAGAACATACCCTGTAATTCGCCAAACTAGGGAACTGGTACCAGTCCATTTGCTTTGATTCACTCAATAATTGTTAAATGAAGGAGAATAGCTCTGTGTACTGCAGATACTATGTACGCAGTTCTCTACAAAAAATGTAAAAGTTAACGTGTTTCACTAGACTTTTATTGGCAACTTTTCAGAAACCTGCGAAACTTTTTCTGTCATTGCGGATTAATGATTGCCACAGTGCGCTAGCTGTAGGAAAGTTTTCAGAGGGAATGTAGTTATTTTTAGTGGATCTTTTATTTTGTAACTATTGACTATAATGGATGGTGGCGTCTAAAAAGGGTTATAAACACATAGATCGTTTAAATAAGGATTGATTCCTTTGGAAAAACAGATTGATGGAACTGCTAAATGGCTAGAGTTTCGGTTTCGATTTGACAGCGGTTAAATTTTTATGCTTTTCGATGGAATAAATGGGTTTGCTCGTGGTAACCTACATTCCGCCAACTACAGATAGTATCTCAATGTTCCTCTACAGTTCTTCGCCACAAGAACTAATGAGATTAGATCAGTGAGTTTTGATCATCCTTAGAGAAAATAGAGAAATTAAAGCTGCATGGTGGCCCCATAATTATATATTTACTCTAAAAGCTGAAATTGTGAAAACAAGGTTTTCTCACTGCCAGGAAGATTCTCTCTCCACGGAGTTACTGGAAAGAAGTGAGGAAGAAACAGAGAGATGAGATTTAGTGAAACAGGAACACCAGTATTTTAAGTGCGTGTTCTCCAACTAAAAACTAGATTTATACAACCAATGAAATGGACTGTGTGAAAAGCATACTCTCAGATGTAGTACACAATGAAAGCCAAGGCCGAAACTGTTATTTTTGCGGACAGACGGCCAAGAGAAAACTCGCGAACGTTTCGTCCCTCGGAACAACTTTTCCATGCTTTTTCCTTTCTTACGTACATGTTATACATATACTTTTACACTTTTGGTTACAATACTATCTACTGCCTACACATACATTTTAGGATAGATTGTAGATGACACAATGATACCACTCCTAGAAATGAACAAACCACTCTAACATAGAAAACTGGCTGAGAATGAATGAAACATCTAACAATAAGTTAAGAGTAAGGCAGTGGAAAAGCAATGCAATGCCACGATGATATTCCTTCTTTTTCTTTTCCATTGAACCTGGTTTGGTTCATAAATTTTGGGGAAGGAACAGACAACTCAGAGTAAAAGAGTAGAAATGCTGAATGCTTATTCTTGCATACGTTAGAGAACAGGCAGGACTTTCACTACTTTCTCTGTGGTTACACTCGCTTTCTCTCCCTTGCTGATACTCAGTTAAAAGGGTGGAACAATGCCTTTTGTATTTATGCAAGTATGCTAGTAAATGTTCAAAATATTTTCAGCTTTTTTCACATCGAAGAACACAGTCGTTGCCACCCCGGTTGGGATGCAAATTGAAAATTCCATTGCAAAACAACTTTGGACTCCTTTTTAGTCATCCCTTCATGCAGACCTACCGTTTTCATTCCGGTCTTGGCGGTGATATCTTTGTTCATGAGATTATGGCAGAATCGAAATTCTCCTTCCTCTTCCCACAACAACTTTTGTAAGTCTTCCATAATTACTTGAAACTATCCATTGTGTTGGAATATTCTCCAAGAATTTTCATGAATTCAATCACTTTGACACACGTTCGTGTTTGTACATGATGCGCTTCATGGGTGTTTGCAACTAAATGCATCCTTGTTCCGGTCTGATATTATCAATGTGTACTTCTTGCTCAGTTGAGCAATTTAATTCAGTTTGAAAGTTAAGGTACTATACTGATACTTGAGTTTGGTTGGAGTTTCATTGGAACTACTAGTCATCTTGTGGTACTATCAGCTTAATTTTGGGTAAATGTGTGGAACGTGTAATGACAAAAAAGAGGGGTACGTGCAAGTAAAGTAGCACATAAATCTTCTTCCTCTCCGACAAAACGCAGAGGAAGGGAACTAACGAGCAGAAATGTTGTTACGCGGTTAGATTGAGTGTAAATTCGGAGATAGGCAACAAGACAAGAACTACGTTTACACAGGGAAACGGTGATGTTACTTACTTGACCAGCATATCGGTTCCCCATTCAGTTAATTAGGGGAGACTAAGATGTCGACAGCTTTAGCGGTAGGTTTCCAATCACCAAAAAACGAATCCTAGTCCCCAAGTTTTCCCATTTTTTGGTTTTCTTTGTCTATCACGATTTCTACAGATTGTGCTTTAATTGTCCTTAGGAGATGTTAATATTGTCAAAAATTACCGCCTCGCCTCATTAGCCTACTTAATACTATTGTTAAGCTTTTCAATTGTGTTGTAGCTAAGAGACTAACTACTACTTACTGTAATCTAAATGGCATATTATCTAAAAACCAGGTAGTACATAGAAAGGAAAAAGCTGCCTGGAACATGTTTTTGCATTAACCTGTAATGATAGCAAAACACCTAAACCTTAAGGGAAGCAAATTTTATGCATTCTTTGTAGATTTATCCCACGAATTCGACTCTATTATACACGAAAAACTTTGGATAAGGCTGATGTAAGTCATAAATGTCTAATTAGATATGATGAACTGTACGTACGTGCAAATACAAACATTAGAATTAAATACTGGATGTCAGCATCTAGGATGAAGGACAAAGAAGGTTATATTGCAATGGTTAACGAACAGTTTAAGAGTTTATCTGTTACCAGAAAACACTTCTTACTTCTTGATATCATTGCAGGAACCTTCAATTATGATCGTAACATCAAAAGGAATGACTTCAAAAGTTCGATTTAGCTTATTGAAGAGCAAGTTATGCTTCGAATATAAGAAATGCTAGATTTCTAAATCCTACCCTGTTCAGTGAAAACGTTTCAAATGGTAAACATATGTCTTCCTGATGTATGTAAATATAAGGTAGTAGAAATATGCAGGAATATTAGCCTGCTTAATAGCTAATTGAATACGACAACAATTTAGTTACAAATTACAATTCTTCCCAAAATAGGAATTTTATTGTCGATTCTCGTAACGGAATGCGTATTATCAGCGTTAGACAAGCTCCATTAGTGTAGCGGCAATGGACTCAGGTTTACTCGAGGGTCGTCTGAGTCATACTCGGGCTCGAATCCCGGGGGTGGTATGTGTAATTTGGCTCAAGGAAAGGGGTTTTTTCCCACTGGGTTTTTCCCCTGACCGCTCAGACCTTTGACAGCTTGTGCGAGGATTCCTCATAGATAGGGTTAACCATTGAAACTTAGTAACTGATTTGAATATAGGCTTAAGATGGTTGACAACTCTGTTAGACCTTCGGGTATGAATCGGAGTATAAACCCTACTTTTTTTTATTATCAGCGTTAATATATCATATTTCACGAATCAATGGTGTAAGTATTGTGTATGCAATTCATGGCAATGAACCATTATTATTATTTTTAATATTCGATTCATTCAACACTTAAGATCCAATTAACAGAACAAACCAGGTTACAAAATGATTTTAAAGATTTATTTCATCCTAAACTGGTTTCGTAAATAGAGAAATAATCGGCAGTGTATCCTAAAGTAGAATAATACGTTACTAAATAATGTCCTAATGGTGTAAGATCAAACATTCAAGGAATACATTCCTTTTAATATGTTAATACCTCCTGCACTGGGACAAAAGGATTTCTGAGGGGAGTATAAATGAATACCGGGTATTTACTACTTATGAGAATTATTGCACAAGTATGGTGATGTCAAAATGTCCGCATGTTGGGTTTGTCGGTACAAAAAACGTGTGCTTTTACTCCGAAACATACCCTTAGGTCTTACGTAGTTTTCAACCATGTTAAGCCTTTATTCAATAATTCGCGTTACAAAGTTTCAATGATTGACCCTATCTACGAGGGCTCCGGCTTTCTGGGACCATCCTTGCACCTCGCACAAGTGTCATGTGTCTGAGTGGTTAGGGGAAAAACCCCTTTCCTTGAGCCAAGTTACAAACCACCCCCTGGATTCCAACCCGAGTACGACCCTCGAATAATTCAGTTTTTGTATTAGGGCAGTTTCAAGTATGTACAAGGGAATGAATGAATGGTGCATTAAATGTATGTATTCATAAGTAAGTGCAAATGTTTAATATTATGTTCGAATTTTGTGTTCAAATTAGATCCGTGTGGATCGCGGAGGAGAAAGAGTTGCTGCAAGAAATGATTGGGTTGGGAGAACTTCGGGAGCCTTGGCACTCAAGACAAGTTCAAATACTGGAGCGGCACTTGTGGTTAATCAATGTCTATACGCAAGCACGTCAGAATTTATTCCATCACAAAGGTATGAGTTTTCCAAATATTTACATACATACGAACTTGCATCCTGCCTACTTATATTATTCATAAGCAAAGTATCATTTTAGGCTTTGAGACTATTCTTTCGTCATCTACCAAAAGGATTTTCCACTTGAGATTGCAGAGAATTTGAGCAGCTTTTGTCTTTCCGTTTTGTCAGGAATTACCTTATGTTTTTTTGACTTCTGTGGAATAAGTTACACTCAACGTTTGAGTGGAAACTATATTTCAGATTGGTATTGAAGTTGAAAGATGTTTGAAATAGTAGCAAAAAAGCTAGTGGTTGTTGTTTGTGTGGAGGACTTTTAAAGTACGTTTATAAAGAAGGGTCTTTTTAGTATAACTCTTCATATTATTTTGTCTCTTTCTCGAGCACCACATCCTTTTAGGAAGAGGTGTAAGTCTTCGTTCCCTTTCCATTTAAAATATTTTCGTCTCTTCTATATCGGTGAGATTGTGAAAGTAAAGAAAGACAGCTTTCAAATAAATTGCAAAAGAGGGGATAAGTGAGTTTATATCTCTATGCATGTCTTGGAATACACTGCTTCAGCTCTACTTTTACCGTGCCTGTACATACCCTGCGTTTATAGTTAATAAGGTGGAATTTGAATACGAATCCCTACTGCAGCCGCTCTTGGTATCCCACTGCGTGTGAATATTTCATAAAGCTTCATTGGTTCCACGTCGCAGGCGAACTTTTTCATGTTGACTTATTTATCTGCGGTCCATCCGCTAGCGAGAGAGAAGCGCCAGTACCATCATCAAAGTATCTACTGGTTGTAGTTTAAATAGCGGATTACCGTACCTACGCTGCCACTGCAACCCCATGTTGCTACTAGTGTTCTTACTTTTTGTTGCTTTAAATAATATCCACATTTCCCTAGAAGTATTTGGGAAGAGAGTAGGTAGCATGTATATACGCAAAATGGATAAGTGCGTATATGATGCATTTGTAAAGGACGTATACTACTCATAATATTTATTGACTAATAGCTCGCAAGAGGCTGGGAAATTTTCCACCAAGTGGATTTGTCAGTAGTGGCCCCCTAAAAACTCTTCCATCGTGACCAACCAAGCATGCCATTCATTTTAAAATATTATTCCCTCTCTTTCGTCTTTCCCAATCTTCTCTTAAAACTAATGGGGAAAAGTTCGGAAGCACCGAGAATTTTTCTATTACATCTTCTACCCTTTCTCTCTCTCTCTCTCTCTCTCTTCAAGGATATTCGATCGCGTTACCCTTCACTGCCATTACTCACTGCTGCAGCAGTACTTATTTCTTGGGATATGCATAGGTATCACTGCTGGAGGCATTCATTTAATGTCGAGGCTCTTCTCAGCTTCGGAAATGTTACAACCTCCAGCTAAGTGATGGAAGTGTTCAGTAGAACATGCGTTGTTCAGCAATGTTGGAAAAAAGTTTTATTCAAGAACCCAGTGACGTACAGTAAACCACGCGAACCCAAATTAATTTCGGCATACCCTATTTTAAAGTGGCCCAGAATTATTGTCCTTAACTCTGAAGAAATTGACTGGAGACTCTTCCTTTCTGTAAGCACATCCGTAATCCGTACGATCTTTTGTGTAGGAACAACAGCTGTAAAAGTCCTCAATCGATTTCAGCCAAAGTTGATGAGCTTCTGCACGTGTAATCATCTTTACATGAGGATAAATTTCGATTAAATCGGTGGCATGGGTTTTTTGAGAACGAAAAACAAGGCATTTCCTCATACTTTCGTATGGATGTCAGCCAGGCTGCGCAGAAACCTATGGGATAATGTCCACAGTTGTCCAAGTTCAAATTTGGTTGGAATGAATCGTCATATTTTGTCATTCACTTCGTTCGTTATCAAAGAGTTTATTTTTTGCCGATTTGAACCATTAAATTGGTGAGACTGTTTTGCCCATACATTACTCTTACTAAATGACCAAATTTTATTAAGCCTATTTTGAGATTCTTCAAAAAAATACTAAGCGCCTACAATAATTTTTGTATTGTACCGTATGAAGAGGGAAAATTTACAAATTACGTTGACGGGACGGTGCTGTCAATAAGGTTGCTCGTCTACTCCACAAAAACGGAGTTGGTCCCAAAAATCCGTCTACAACTAAAAAATAGAAGTGGGGAACGGCTATAGAAATTCTGGGGGGTCGGCTGGCCCCTTAAGCTTTGATTTTGTAGCAAATAGATAAATCTACGAGTGGTCGTTAACTTTTTTGTATTACAGTAAATGGAGAAAAGTGACGGTTACATCTACAAACTATTTGTAGATTCAGAAAATAGACGAGCAGACGGGTGGTCACAGCAGGGGGTATTTGTAGATTTAACGGTCATCTATTTTATTTTTGTAGACAGCTTTTTGGGCTCTACACGGTCTACACCTTGTAGACTAGCAACATTAGCTGTCAAGACAAAATAGACCTAAATCAAATTGTGGCGTGGACTAGTGAGTTATCTGTTGCCATGCACTTCCTAGAGATGCATACAAATCACGTTTGATTTTCAAGCAGACAGACACGATTGCTCCGGTTGATGGTTTAAGCCCATTGAGACGATTTTGAAATCGTCGATTTTATGTGCGAAAAGAATGACGTGTTAAGATGCTAATAAATACTAATGCAAGTGAAGAAGAGATATGTCAACTTCGAAATCATGAAGTAATTTAGTTGCTCGATATGTTTAGCATCATAATCTATTAGCACTTGACTGTAATAAAGCGAGGCAACCATTTTTGGTAGTCCATGTCAGAGTTTGTGACTGCAGAAGCAAGCGTTGAGTTGCAAATACGGGAAGTTGAAATGGGTTTCTGGTAAAAGTTAGATGCTTTTCAAACCTGTTCTTCGTTAGGGAAAATATTACATATTTGTAAGGTTACGTAAATTAATTAATACTTTTAACCTGTTTTCTAGGAGCGGATTTCAAGCAAAGCTCGACGAAGGCTGACCCCACATACGAGTTCGTTCCGCTGAATTTACATCTGCAGAGGATTTGGGCCCAGAACGAGAGCTTGCATAAGAGTGGCTTTCATGACACGATTACTGTTGGAGCTTTCACGGCTTACTCGCAACGTTACGAGAATGGTGGACTTGTCAAGTACATTGCACGATTATTTATGAGTTCTATTACAAAATTGTTTGGTTGTTCTATTGATATCTATATCCAGTCACTCCTCCGACCTGGTATGGCTAGCATGATTTTATTTGAATGAGTCCGAATGGATTCTCCACGGGCTATAAGTACAGATATTTTTTGGTGGCGGTGGAAACGTGTCGGAGTTTGTAATAGCTGTTAATGTAGGTAACTGGACATGTTTTATGGATTAGACTTATCTACACGAAAGTGGGTGACTTTCAATTTATGGTATGAAGTATTTAGTGATAGTAACCTACTCGTATTACTGCAGGAAATAAAGGAATAAAATCTCATTCAGCGTGACTTGATCGTCCCAATGCAATAGTTCGCGGAGAAACGGGGGACGCGGGTCGGAGAAAACGATTTGATATGATAGAATTGTATGCAAATACGGCAAGGTTCTGGCAATAGATAGGAATGACTGTCCGACATTAACTAAGCACCGATTTTATGTTCTCCTTTTTCATCCGTCCAGATGACGTTGTGAAGAAGGTTATCCTTCATTGGTGTGTATTAAAGTATTGTTTAATTATCCCACTGTTACAGTACCCCGTTTATCCACAATGAGGTCGAAATGGATAATTTACATGCTGTGCCACCAAAAACCAAATATCCCTATGGACAAAGTCATTAAAATACAAAAAGACAAATGTTAGATTTTGGAGTTATTCATGAAAAATAAGTGCTTCGAGATAATTTAATTCTTTCGCGTAGGGCGGCGTCAGCTACGGCCATCTCGTCTGATAAAATGCAAAATTTAAAAATAAATCAACAAAAAAATTTTTTAACCAAAAACACATTCTTCAGGCCAAACAAATTTTTTAACCAAAACAAACATTTTTCAGCCAAAATTAAATTTCTGAAAAATAAAATCTAAAAACATTTCTACCAAAAAAAAAGATGAACCACAAAAAAAATTTCAATAAATTTTTAATCCAAAATTAGACAATTAATTTCAACTATGATTTTTTAAGTGACACTAGTATTGAGTTGTGTGTGTAAAAATTTTCATTGAAATTGGTTTAATAGTTTATGAGAAACAAATATTTTAGTTTTTTTGGTTTTTATTTTTTTACGCACGAACACGCGAACCGATTTTAACTGTTAACGAAATTATAGCCGAGGTAAGACCGGTTCAATTTATGTGAGTAATGTTCACAAAAATTTTGAACGAAATCGGTTCAGTATTTTTGAGTAATCGTACGGATGGACGTACGGACATTTTAAAGGGGGGATGACTCCACCCTAAAAATGGCACTGAAATAGTTTAACTGTTGGTGCAAGTGAATCCGCTTATAAATCAATTGTGTTCTTTACTTTTAGATTACTTCAGAACTGGAAGCATTTTGGGGAGAAAGGAAGCAAAGGACAAGCTTCCTGGTACGCCACCAATAAGGTCAATATGACGTACGACTCTGTCCAGGTTAGACTTTTCTTCTTCCTTGAATTAATGATACCTAGGGAACTTATTGTGAGTATTTTCTATGAAACCGTATAGGAAAAAAAGAACAATTTCCTTGAGGGGTGTCTGTTGAAGGGATGAATCGTCTCGACTTATAATATGTAAACGTATAACTTTGCCTAAGCAGATCTTGAGAACTAGCACTACTGATGAGTTTAAAAGCAGCTTCCGTTGAAATATTTCAAAGCTTTCCGAAAATCCGATGAGACTTATATGTGGTGCTTTTCAGGAAGAAGCTTTTAGGTGGTTGAACCTTTATTCAGACTCAGATACATACTTATTTCACATGTATCTCCGTATGCAGAATCTTATCTGAAGTCGCATATGTTTTTTAACTGTGGGAGCCTCTAGTCATTCCAGCAGTATAGCTCAGCCAGTGTCTCATCTTAAGTGACTTTATGGAAATACAGTGTGTAGCTGGAAGAGTCTTCATCGACTGGGTTGAAGGAGGAAGAGCTCGACTGCATTTCAAATTTAGATTTTTTTCTAGTGAACCCAGCCGTATGATATGAATGGACTCGTCTCATGTTACCCTCTCTTTAAAGGGTTATGTAATACCTCTACGTGTCATGTACATGTATACGTCTGAAACTATATATTTGATAGGTTCATTTCCCACTTTTTAAAGTGAAGTTGTAAAGTCAAAATATTTTGCCCAGAGGGTTATACATATATTTTGTCGGTTCTCAATATACATTTTAATATATGAAGTAGATTTATTAATGTGATATAATAGTTCTTGGAACGTACATATGGTTGTGCGTTAAAATGTTATAGGGGCTCTCATGTTCTTTTCTTATGCACCCTACAATGCTTAGCTGCATTAAAATGTGTCTATTACGAGATATAGTCTCGCAGGAGTAGGAAATAAACTACTGAAGTTGCTTCGTTTCTTACAAGCTTCTCTCTAACTTGTAGCCGTAGAGACTACTGCACTGTGTCGTGGTTGGAATGTTACAACGACCTATAAATCGGAAAGTGTACTGTGAAAATACGTTACTTTTCTCTATTTTTGTGGAATTTAAAAATATGGATAAGATCAGGTATTTATTTATAATGGTGGGGGAAAGTAGACTTATAGTTAGTGCTTGTACTTTACAGGTGGATGAAGGATTTACTCTGCAGTGACTGTACATGGTGAGACATTTCAATTAAAAAAGTGTTGTATTTATTTTATAGGGTATAAAGCGACTAAGAAGGGAGATCGTCGAGAGGATGCAGATCATCATGAAGCTGGCGAAAGAGCGAAAAACCCAAGGGATGCATAAATTTGTGGAAGATATATATCACAGGGTAGTTTGCTACTTTCCTCATTTATCTCGAATAGTCAACTTCATCGTCTGCTTACAGTCTCTCTGTAGAAGCGTTTATATAGATTGAAGTTGGTTTTTTTTGTAGACAGTAACGTTTTATCGTTTATAACCCAGGGATGCTTGTACATGTATTTGTAATCAGATGAGCAGCTTTAGTGGCAAGATGTATCTTTGTAAATATATTTGTTCGTGTACGTATGTTCATATAAGGAGAAATCAAGGAACAGAATTGGTTGCACTGTGCACGAACTTCTAATCTAGCTGGACTTCTCAATTTGTCTCTTTCTTGCGCCAAAGTCGAAGCAGAAGATGAACATGTATGCACTAGTGGAACCTTTTTGCCGTTTACTAATTCTACTGCTCGAGAGACTAACTGTATTCCTACAGCACATGAACAATTCAGACGTTTACTTAACTTGTGCGGGAAAGTTGTGTACTTTTTGTCAGCTCCATTAGTTACTTGGAGAATAAATCTATTTGGGGTAAAGGTAGGATGAGATGGGCTTGGGTAATGGGGAATTAGTCTATGCATATAATGTTCGCGTATATCCTTCATTTTTCATTGCTCCTCCATTGCTAAAGCGTAATTTTTGTGTCAGTTGGTACAAATCGGGCTGACTCTTTCATTTTGCTTATCCTCAGTGTCGGCTATTACTCAGCATTTGCGACCAGTCACTAATTGAGGAGGCGTTCGAGTTCTTGGAGCATCAGAAATTGACTCTGCCCACTTCGACCTCGTTAGATTTTGATACAATCGAGGAACATTACCGTCAAGTCGACGAGGGAATCGATACCCCTAATTCTCCTATACGTTCTGTCGTGGAGATGTTCAAAAAACGCACGGAGGCTGGTAATATCAAGGAAGAAGACAGAACTCCCGACTCTGGACTTGGAATAGAAGACATCGTGAAATCCTTCTTGGACTCTCCTTCTTCGAATTACTACCGACCTTCTGAAGAACCCGAGCCATGGGATTTAACTCAGTTAAATATTGAAGCCAGTGTAATTAGCTTAAACAGTAAAGTGAAGGTTTTGTGTGGTGTTGGAGCAAACATTCAGTCTAATTTCCTCCGACCCTCTAACTCCATTCAACGTTATCATAGTGTCCACTCCCACCCTACGAATAATGCCTCCAGCCCGAAAGTTGAAACGAGAAGAACACAAGTGGCTCAGTGGAGGAAGTCAATGCGCGAAGAGACGTCACAAGAGAAAGAGAAAGCGATTAGTTTAGCTCCTCTAAGTCTGCCAGTGCCCATCATTAGTTCTGTACACCCACAGAACCAGAATGGCTTCGAACGGCATCATACCTCTAACCCTACAAATAACAATATGATGATGATGCCTGAGCTTAGTCACGTGTCTGATTGGAGTGAGGAGTTACGAGCAAGTGTGAAAAAGTTGAGAATGGCTATGGATGGGTTGCTGAAGACATCCAGATTAGCGCATAGTATCTTTAGATTGCAGGAAAATAATGAAAAAGCCCAGTTGGGCTATATCGTCAAATATCGCCGTGATGTGTGCTTCTCTCATGCCGTAAGTTTTTACAACTACTATTCTTCTTTCTCGAGTGTAAATTTATTATGGGTTAAAATAGTTGTTCTAAGTGGGTACCAGACTTTTTCTCTTTTTAATTCAATGTATCAAATGAACCTGGATTAAAAACTAGAGGTATTTAATAGATATTTAGGCAGGACGTTAATGGGCATATTTCATTGATAAAAAATGCGGTGTGATGTCAGAAGTCTGTTTTGTATGAAAGCATATCGTCGGCTAAAGTGCAAAAGGGGCTATATGCAGACACCGCTTATACATGGTAGCGCATGTTAATTCCCGTTTCAGCGATTTCTGCATATGGTCCCTTTTGCACTTTAGCCGACGATATATTCCTTATTGTACATAAGTAAAAGTGACTATTTGTTCGGCTGTAATGGAGCACTGATATTTTTGGGAGCTTTTATGCCCTCAGAGGTTGGCACGAGCTTTTCATACAAGTTTAGTGAATACGGATGCAGCTCTTACGAGGTGAAAAGTTGACATTTCTTGACGCAGTTATTGCGTCCAGGGCCGTTACTCGGGTTACTCGTACTCGGGCAGGATCCCTTCCTTTTATTTGATTTTAGGAATCCCACATCTCCATTTTCTAAACCAGTATCGAAGAAATCTTTTATGTCTTCTTCTTCTTCGTTGACGATGGCGAAATGGTTATAACAGCTGCCAACATCTGGTGTTTCCCAAAACGTTAGGTCTGATTTTGCTGCCAATGCCAATGACAACAAAGATTATCAATTAGAATTGCTAATTAGATGGCCCTGCTCCATGAAATGCTGAATTTCGATCGATCTGACAACTTTCATCCCATCATGTCAATGTTTTTATTATTTTCTAGGGTGGATTCTGTTTTTAGTACGCACAGTTTAGTGCTTTTTGTAGAGATAAGGAAAACAAGATTTGGCTTTACTATAATGTATACGCCTAAGATGCAAGCATTCTTCTCAGACCATTCAAGGAAAACGTTTTGAGAACTTTCAAAGAAAAATTTATTGACAGTTCAATAATTTGGTTTCTTACCTTCTTCGTCAATGACGGGAAAACTTCTTGGCCGCCAAATCCAAGAGAAGAGCGTACAAATTAATGTTGCAAATACTTGTAGATTTAATGGGAACATTGAAATTTGGGGAATCCTATTTTATTGTCTAGAAAGGTTTTTGGGAGCTATAATGATAACAGATACAACAGGAAAGCTACTGTCGAGTGTGTAGACCTATGCAATTTTGTGGGAATACGAATTCGGCCGACAGCTTATTTCCTCAGTCTTAGGGCAACCAGAATAAATGGCCCATAAAATACATTCTAAGTCATTGTGTAATGCCACAAGTTGAAAATTTGGAGAAGTATAATTGAGGCTGGTCGTTTGTTTTGTCAGCATTGTCTTTATTCGGTTCCTTTTTGCACACAATATAGATATTTCGTCACAATACGTTTAAAACTAGAGCAAAATTTTCTTAATTTTGCTCTCAATTTTCGTAAAGCTGTAATAATGACATTGTGAAGGTGATGGTTAGGCGCATGCTTTTGGTTTCGGAAGTAAAATCTCTTGTATTCCGTGACAAATGTAAGGAAACAGGAAACATAATAATCGTTTGCGTAGCCATTGTAGCATTTGATAGCCTAAGGTACTATTGGCATTATGGTATTATGGAATGATGCGTAAGTATTTAAACATAAAAGGATAACCATGCATAAATGTATGCGCACTTGTTTCAGTTAACTTCTCTTGTTGCGGGACTGATGTCTCGTTTGTGGTGCCGGAAACCTGACCCGACATTTCTTTACGTTGTGACTCGTCTGGGTCCTTTGATTTCCTTCCATTCATTTCTAACCTACCATTCACATGAGGCTGAGATGTTTTCCGATATGATAGTCGCGATAGAGGATTTGAAAACAGTTGAGTTTGTGATGGTTTTGTATGATGGAAAACTTCATGGACAGCAAGGGGGAAGTTCAGAAGATTCTTCCGCCAATTGCCCCATGCCTAAAGTGCATGGATCCAGAAGCACATTGAAAGTTCTGTTGCCAGTTCCCGAATCCATATTCTCCATGCTACCTGCAGACTCCAATAGGAGCACCAGTTTCGTGATCACACCTGTTTTTTTTAATATTGGCATTAATGAGCAAGCTACACTCGCTGAGCGATTTGGTAACTTGGAACCTCAAGATAAGTCCAATTTGGATAACTTTGCAAGGTTGAATGAATACTTCCGAAGGTACAAAAAACTAACTCTCCCTGTGAAGTTCACGTCTAAAAGTAAGTGAAGTTTGTTTGTCCTTGTGTTGTTTGGGCTGCTGTTGTGATTATTTTATGTGACAGTACCTCGTTCATTTTTGCGTGCACGTAATTATATGTACAACTTTTCCAGTTTTATTTCTGTGACACTTTTTTCAAAATGAAAAATATGATTTTAAGATGCTTAGATATTTGAGATCTAATCAAGTTATGCGCTGATTATATTGAATTTTTTTGGAACGGATTATAACTGTACATACAACTCCTTTCCAATGTTGGTTTTGTAATTGCGCATGCACTTAAAGGCAATAAAAAACCTCAGTTATTATTATTCCGCAGGAAATCAAGCCGTGGAGCCGAATATTGACTCGCTGTTAGACCGAATGCACCAAGAAATTCTATCGAAGAAGAAAAAGAATGTTGAAATTATTCATTTATCGAGCCAAATTACACGTCTTATGATGGGTTAGTTCCTATGAGCCTTTAGATGAATTCGAAGACTGAATGACAATGTGCTAAATTTAGCAGTGTTGTCATACTAATACTATCATTCATTCCGTCCTTATGTATGCTTTTACACCTGACCAACCCGTTGAAAAATGATGATGAAGATCCTGAACGTCATAATCTATACCTTCTTAATCAGATTTTTTTCTCATTCTTCTATCCCTAGGTTTGCGATTCACCAGTTGCAAAAGTGGCAAGGATAGAACGTCGATGGCTGTTACTTTGGAACAGTGCCAAATCCTTTCTCAAGAGTATGACCTGGCCGAGCACGAGTACCATTTGGCTTTGGATGCTTTTCGAAGGTAAAAAACACCTTTTCTGTGATTATATTCCGCCTGTCGGTCCAATGAATAACGAAAGCAATTGATTCAGATGTGAACAAGCTCTGTACATAGTCTCAGTTACCGTAATTATTTGTATTACAACATTTCATTGGAAATAACTACTGAGCAATTTCAAGGAAAAAGTATTTTGAACCGGATTTTTTTGAAGCTGACATGGTTAAACTATCGAAGAATTAATTTGGTTTTTTTGTTTCTTATCTGCGCCCGCAGTGAGGGATGCCGTCGTGAAAATACGCTGAAAAATATAGGACAACGAAAATACGCTTTCAATAGTCTGCAAGCATTTGCTCTTCCAAAGTTATATCGACCTTCTCCTGGAACCTTCGGAAACGTTCAGAGCTAATGAAAAAGGAATATTGTAAATTCTTCCTCCATATTTGCGGTACATGCATTGCCCAAATGGAACTTCTAGTTTGACACCATTGAATTGCCGATCTTGAAACGGGGTTGGTCTCAATATAAGTGGCGTTTAAATTGCTCAAGCATGGCTCAAAAAGGTGTGCAAAAAATTCAACAGTGAAAGTGATTATGACGTTTGCAATTAAAATTTCATTTTCATCCATTTTGTTTTCACCTTTTAGGACGTAAAATAGTGTTGTTCAGTATTTTGAAGCGCATAGCCCAAATTAAAGAATCAAAATATTTTCGTTTTTAATTTTAAAAGCAATTTTTTAGATTCGCCATTCGCTGAAAAAGTGTACAAAATTATGAGGTTGTCACTTTCATTGTTTTGAATGTGATCAAGAAGGTTGCAGTTATGTGCGATACAAAATTCCATGTACTTAACCCCACCCCCCCATTTTACCGTCAGCTAATATTTTTAACCAGTCCTAATTCTTAAAGTATTGATTGTAATGATTTTGTACTGTTCTTGTGAGCCACGAGGTTGCAATAGTTCGTGTTTATATGGGCCAAAATGATGAAATTTCTGTATACCTATTTCTTTTTAACGCAACGGGTAGTGGAATTTTCTAGTCTTATTCTAAGATTCAATGCAGTTTGACCAACTTTGTAAAGCTTTTACATTTTCATACTTATTTTCAAGTTTGTCGGTTCAGCCACACCTTAAAACTGTGCAAACTTATTTAAAGCGTGGTGGATTGCAACGCTACTTTTTTGTTAGCTACATCGTTGTTGTTTTATTTTGTGATTGAAAAACATTCCATTTTATGCGTATAAGTTTGTTTTAAAAATATTTTCGTTACCTCAGGTTGCAACTAGTTTTTTTATGTATGCACATGATACATAAGATCGAATTAATAAGGTGGTCTTTTAAAACCAAAAATATGTTGCGTTTCAAATGCATTGTATAAATGTTGAAGCTACTTGAAAACAAGTTTGAAATTCGTGCATAAAATTAGATTAAAAGGTATTCAGTTTATAGCGTGAGTGGATATTTTTTCTCTTTTGTTAGTGATTTCATTACCACAGCGAAGTTCCAGTAATCACTTATATTATGATGAATATGAGATTCCTGAAACTTACAGAATGCTTTTCGAAACAGTATTTTCTGAAAATATTCTAAAATTTAAATATATTGATTGTGCCGTATAAATATTCTAGTATTAAATCGTTATCACATTAGAGCTTGACCATAACCAAGTTTTTAAAAATATGGCAACAAGAGGTAAAAGCATATTGTTTCATAATACAACTTGCTTATAAAAATAATTATTATCATCATTTATGAAAATTTGATGTCTTTAGATGTTAATTTGGTTTAACTTTCCTATAATAATTAGTGTAATGAATAGGTCTGTAAAGGCTCTTTATTGCGGGTCAATTGTTGTTAGACAGTTTCCAGTTCGAATTCGCAGTTTGCTCCAGGTCCCTATTTGATAATTATTACAATTTAATGTTAGTGCTATCACCGTAACATATTCAAACCATATTCGTACCTGTTGTGTAGCCACATCAAATTTATTGTAAATTTTGGTAATGTGGCATTGAATTTTTCATACCACGCAGCACATATAATGGAAACGTGCATATTTATGAAAATAATGTGTGGACTATAAATATAGAAGAGTACCTTGCTGTAATACCAATGACGTATCTGTGTAATAAAATGATTTATCTGTAGAAGAACAAAAATTTATGTACCAATTTGCATGTCACACTGAACTGTTTGCTGTCTCTTGTCTCTTCCTTGAATAATAATAAATTTTTATTATTTCATCTTTGATAATAAATTAAGTAATTAATTTCAATTTTAACTCTTGGCGCTAATAAACCGGGTGTAAATGTATAAAAATTCCGAATAAAACAGATTGCAATTTTCTTAAATGGCAATTAATTATTATGATGCGCACCACCATGCTATATTTATGTGCATCTTACTTTGGTATGGTTCACACTTTGAAACAAAATCTTAACCTTTGTTAGGATTAGGATACAAATTCCAAACGTTTGCTACTCTTCAGTTCTACTTCAATCTCTTCTATTTTTAACTTAAAAAATCTCTAGTAGTAATAACTTGAATAATCCTCTAAAAATACCAACGAACCTTGTAAAAACACTATTTGTATCCGATACGTAACCGTAGATATTACAGAGTTCTCAATCTATGAGAATGTGGACTCCGACCTCCTTGTAGCATCATTTTTCCTGACCATTTCACAGGGACTGATCCACGCCAAGTAGAGTAGATGGGGTTTTTATTTTTTATAAATATTTTTGGTTAAACTGCTATATTTCATCATATTTCCTGCACAGATATTTCCGGTCTAGAAAAGATGTTTCAGACCTAGAAAAAACTTCTACTCATAGCTTTCATGTGCTCATTTTTCGGGTGGGCGGAGGGGTAAGTTACATTTTATCCTTATACTGGGCATAGTAAAATGTTATAGGATTTAGTCTCACTGGAAGGTGCTCATGAAATCTGGAAACCCGAAACAACATGGAATTTCAATTTGTGGAAACTAGTTGAAATAAAATACTGATATTAAAGCTCCAGGATAAGTTCCCTATTTCAGACTTTCCCAGCCAAGTGCACCCCAAATGTTTTTTTAGTGTTGGTTTTTAGCAACGTTTATATGTGTAAAGGTCAACCACCACTCCTGCCATTTAATACTTCTAATACATTCTCTTAAATCTTTAAAATTCCGCAAATTCTTAATTTTTTTAATTCCTGATTTTCTTAACATTCCTAAAATTCTTAAAATTCCAGAAATTTTCAAAATTCTCATGAATTTATAAAATTGCTAAAATTCCTAATATTGACGCGATTCCTATTCCTGCATACCGTCTAAAAAATGTCGCTGTTCCTAATAAGTACTTCAGTATGATACGGTCCTCCATCTGGTTCATCTCGCTATCAATTAAATGTTTCCGGAAAGAGAAACAATAACACTATAAGCTGTAAGTGACTACTGTGGCAATTTTCATAGGTTGATGCGAAAGCTTTTCAGTTTAAAACGGCCACATCAAATTCATATTTAAGGGAATCCCGATTGAAGGCTAGCACATTTATCTCACGTCTCAGGTGGGCGTAGCGACGTAAGGCAATAATGTCTAATATTATAAAAAAATATATAAAATAATGTTTTCACACAATTTCAATTTTTTGAAGGTTCCTGGAGTTTTAAATCCTGTAATACGTGCTTGATTAATTTATTTTGTCATCAAACTTGACATCAACAAACATTTCATTTCAACAATGTGTACATCCTGTTTTAATTTGGTATGAGAATTAGAAAAATTATTAACGGCTACAAAGTCTTCACAATATTTGATATCTTCATAGGTCTCGCAGTAGATAATCTTAATTTCTTTGACTGTTCGACGCATTTGTATTTTGTATGTCCAGTTGGTCTGTCGAGAATTTTTGTAGGGTAAAAATAATTTACGTGTCATTACGCTGCTATGTGGTTTTATTCATTTATTACTGTTTTTATAGCACGCACGCATGCTCTTTTTACAATTTTGGTTTTCCCCCACTTCACAGGCAATTTTCATTTATCTATTTAATTTCTTTTACAGTTTTTTTGGTATTGTCTTCTTTTGATGCGAGTGAATTGAAGAAAAATATTCAGTATTTCCAATCCCATTATCAAGACTGCAATTTTTGAGAATGACATTTTCATGCTGAAAGTTTCAAATAATTCTATTCAATTCTAGTTGCATTTTTATATTCCAGGACATTATATCGTTGGCGAAAGTTCAAAAGGAGCTATATGCAGAAATCGTGAATGCGAGAGTTCACCAACTGAGAAGCTGATGATACCTTATTACAAACATATTTAAAATGAGGTATGAAGATCATAGTACTGTCTAATAAGACACCCAGATATTTATACGCATTTACTAGTGATATTTTTATTCCATTACATCGCAATTCAGGGATATACTCAGGCAATTTATCATTGGTTTTATAGAAAATCATGTATTCTGTTTTGTTAAAGTTTATAGTTAAGTCCATTTGGTTACACCATTTTAAATTATTTAATATTGTTGATAATTGAGATATCAATTCAGGAATATTTTTTCCTGCTAAATAAAATACGAAATCATCCGCAAAGAGCTTATACAAAGCTAATCCTAGAGATTTGCCTACTTCATTGTAATATATGGTGAATAGAATGGGCGAAATATTCTTATTGTTTAAATTATTACAAATAACCAAAATATTTTTGAATACTTGAGAACCTTATCTATGGATTGGCATGGTTTTCCGGAAAGTTCATGGGACATTGAAGTCAATAAAAAGCAGAAAATTTTAAAATCTCGAACCGAAAATATTTCCGGAACTCTACAAGTTGTTAGTGTTTAGAATTTCAAATTAATTTTCCTAGAAAATTGAAAATTCGATATCTATTTTTTCTCAAGTTCATCCCCTCTTGAAAATAAACATGATTTGCTCTACAGAGAAGTATTTTGTGTCACTCTTCTCTTTTGATGCATGGCAAATTCAAGACACTTGTCGGTTGGTCAAATTATTTAGGGTAGAATGTTCAAGTTCAAGGATCCATAAAATTGCATTTTAAGAAATTTTTTATGAAAAGTGTAGATCTATAATCTACTAATAGGTCCTACAGGTCTGATATTTTCCAACTTTGTGGAAGGGTTAGAATTCATTGTCTCGCTACCAGAGCTATATGATTATGTAAAATGATTTTCAAATTTTTAGGATCCCCTTCTTATATTCTAATGTCATTATATACACCCTGCATTGGTGGAGGCAGTTAGTCGAATTTAGTAGGTGGAGTAACAAAACTACAAGAGTTTAACAGATTTAAGTGATTTGAATTTATTACAGAACTCCAATGCAAGTTCATCTTATCCCAGTGATTTTTGACGTTCTTGCAAATATTCTATTGAGATTTCAACTTCAGCTTCTCTGAAATGGCGATTCAACATTTCCTCGGTTTGCTCTGGGATTTCATTAATGCAAACGATATACAGTAATGCATGAGATTTATATCTACACATGTATTTGTTGCTGAAGTTTTGTGAGTAAGTGAGTTTATCAGTTTAGCGATGATTGCGAGAGGATGCAGTCTTGCACTTCTTCTACACAATTCCTTGTATTTGGGCCTTTCTTTGTCCTTTCACCTTCATTGAATGAAGCTTTTTTTCCAACTTTAGTTGATTCATTAACTTTTATATTTACAAGGTCTGGTTTTTGTTATAGCTGGGGATATAAGACAAGGGATCCCAGCTATAATAGTAATTTAGAGTCTAATACCAATGTAAGATGTCATTGAACAAGTTCTGTATAGATGGATTTTGTTCAGCCTTACAATTTTCCAGAATTATAATTTCAGATTCTGCTTTACGAGCAAAGCCAATTCTACTCTCCTTCGTGATAAACTCATTTCTCGGAACCTTTACATTATTGCTAATGTTCCTGCAGTGATAATTGAATACCTTGACAATTATTCGAGTAAAAATTAATTCGTACAATATTTTAGCTAACATTTAATCGAATTTACTAACTATACTCATTTATTTATAGTTTTTAATTTCTGATATACTCATAGCCCTACAGAATTTCGAAGGTTCTTTACAATACTTCCAACTGCTTACCTAAATCATGGATGAAGTTTTATCAAGTGTTTTGCAGGAGGTAATAATAATAATCCTCTATTGAATTGAAACTGTTGCTTTCTTAGTTGTTGCTTAGGAGATGAAAGATTTCCCATGTACTTGTTCCTTAAATGTACGTACTATACTTCGTGACAATTGCATACTATGAAACCTGCTCTGATCCAGAAATGGAAACGGCAAAATGTTTCTCAGGAATATTTTTTTCAGAACTTAGCATATAAGCTTAATACAAGTAAAATTTATATATTTACTCGAAATCAAAGAAGTTCTAAATTGGCAATCTGATTTTTTTCCCGGAACTCTGAACTCTTGGAAGGTACAACTGAACTTAACTTTGCCACTTGGTTTAGTAAAGGTGGGAAAGAGCTTACTTTGCCATGCTGCAGTTGTTGCATCTAATGGAGAAAATCTCATTTGACTCATCAAAAAGATAAGATCATTTGGCTTTTGCAGAGGCAGAAGACGAATGCCCAGGGAGAAAGATTTTAGGAAATGTAAATGATACCGCGTGCAATGTCATACTCCCGAACTATTGATTTTTCCGACTTTCACCGACTTCCAATTGCCAAGTCTCAAGTAGACGTTCTCATACTAAGAAAGCAGTCTTGTTATATGGAGCTACGCCGAACCTGAACAACAGTATCGTTGAAATATTCGAGTGAAACAGGCATATGTGTAATTAGACATCAAACATAAATGTTAGTACCCCAGATGTTGATAAATTCAATTTTTATTACTTACCCTCCATTTCTTCAAAATACGCACTTTTACTCACGTCTAACAAAATCGGACCCATATCAGCTCCAAATTTATTTCCCCGCAGTCAGATAGATAGAGGAAATAGTCCACACACTTTTGTACACAAATAACTAATTTCCACTAATATTTCATACATTAATAATAATTATTATTGTAATCATTATTATTATTATTGCAAGTCCAGGAAAACAATACTAAGTAAAAATGAAGGCTGGCGAAGGGGATGGAAGTAATCTTGGTTACTCCTACTACATGCCTAAAGGAGGATTACTCCGACTAAAATCCCTTTGCACATTTAATTGTTGTGACCTTTTTGGTGTTTTCAATCGATACTTGGCACCAGCCTATCATCATGATCGCTGTGAAAGGTTCAAGACTTTTTATCTCTTCCTTACTCAGTTTTTTTTGTCATTTTCTCCCGTTTCTAATTACATCATAAGGATTCTATTAATTAATACTTAGTCAAACTAAGCCCTCTAATCTTCCTTTTGTATCTTTATTATGAAGGTCTGTTCAAATGAAATTATACACGATGCACAAAAGAGAATTCGTTGTAATTTTTATGGGATTTTTTGTGGCGCTTGGCCTAGTAGTTTTCATCGGCCTTGTGGGTAAGTACTTGTTTTTCTCCTTCTCTTACTATGCGAATTTTCCATGTAATTTTCTTTTTTCACATATTTACATATACTTTGAAAAAAAACCCAATAAATTCTCTTTTCCTCAAGGTCCTCCTATAACATGGACATATGAAAGACAAGCGTCACATTTAAATGTTACGGATATGGCAGCTGGGCCATTTGGATTAAAGTCACCTAGTTTGTCAACTTATCACCAGCAAGTTTGGCTGATAACTAAAATAGATACAGCAAAGCGTGACGGTAAAAAAAACATGAGATTTATTTATTCTTTAAACAATTTTGATAATTCTATTGAATTCCAATAGTGAGACATATATTTATATGTGTGGGTTAAAGTACGATATCGTATTAAGTGGCCACAGGTGTTGTTGGAAGCAAATATGATATGATAAATTCAGTGTAAGATTTTTAATATTTATTTTGGGATTTACAGATGAAGCATTTGATAAAACTTTCATGATGTCACTTGACCTTTTCGGGATTTCTGAAGGAAGAGTGTTGAAATTGTTTGAGCTTCCAACACAAAGATCGAGACGCCTTAATTGTCCGCATCTAGGAGACTGCCAGCCAATCACCCTCCTTCATTTGGGCTTCGTTGACTTTCCTAAATACTTTGTAGCCGTTTCCTTCAGTGGGCTTGAGAGCGTCCGGGAACGTTACAAGATTAAAGATATTCACTTCTATGTAATTTAATTTACATGCTTTCCACACTTTACTACATACATATATAGGAAATATTTGCATAAATGAATTTACAGTCCTACTAAATTGGTTCTACTAATGTCATTGAAACTCTGCCTAAATGATGTTGCTTCCACCAACTCATTTATGTAAAGTTATACTCACAATCAAGAGGAATCTTAATGGATGTTAAATTTCAATATTTCAGTTCAAAACATACAACCCGAGTTTCACTCAAATGGAAATGTCATTTCGATTCATTTACGCGTGTGCATCGTTTGCTGTCACGGTATGTTTATGTGTACATACGTACTATAAAGGAGTTGCTAATGAAAAGGTTTACTATTTTGTGGTGAAAAAAAGAAAGCTTGGGAGAAAAGAAAAATAGGTGGGAGCATTAAAGTTTACACTTTCCTTTTCAGTGTTGGTTTATGTACGTGCTACGAAAGTATCTCATGTCAGATTGGTCTATTGAACAAAAATGGATGGCAATTCTGCTACCACTGCTCTTTTTATACAATAGTGAGTTTACTCAAGTATTTACCTTTTTTCATTGAAATTTTTCCTGTGAAAGTTATGGGGGTAGCAAATGATTGCATATATGTATGTACTTGAGTGTGACTAATTGGACTTTTAGATCCCGCCTTTCCACTGATGTTTCTCATTAACTCCACTTTTCCTGGAATGATGGACGCCGTTTTCCAAGTTACTTTTCTCTCGGCTTTATTTCTGTTCTGGCTCTCAATTTACCATGGCTTGCGTCAAGTATGACTATCATTTTGAAAGCAACTCAACCTGTATTGATGTACATGTGGGGGGGGGTGTTTATAATGTGTACATTATTGTTCATGAACCATGAATGTTATTTTAGGTGGAGAGACGATTCCTCACTTTCTACTTACCCAAGTTCGTGCTCGTAGGATCTCTCTGGCTCTCTGCAATAATACTTGCATCGTGGCAGAAACTCAACACAACTCGAGATCCAACTTACAGCTACATCCTCGATACTACAAAGTTTAATGTATGTTTGATTGATGATCTTCGTATGTAATTGTAGACTTTCTTCTCTCATGCCTATTCATTGAAATTTTGGGCCTATAAAGGAATGGGTTAAGGAAGGGATTTGGATAGAATGTAAATGTATATATATATTTTTCCTATATATTCTAGAACTTAAAAAACTTTTTCCTCGTGTGTGGAGCCACGTACTTCCTTTACTTAGTCTACCTCATTTTAAAAGCCTACAGCGATCTCCGCTCTATGCCGTATTTTGGTAAGTTGTAAAAATAACAGTACAAAGTACAAATTCATACACACAAGTCACACAATGCACAGCTTTCTGCACAATAAGTTTGTGTAGCCTGCTCATATAGTGTGTTGTAAATGTATGTGGACATATGTCTGTTTAGCCAGGAGTCATGTATTCTAAAGAGTTGGCATTTATTTACACACGCTCTCCTCGGCCTTATAACTTATTGTGTTTGTTGTTATGATGAAAATGGATAATAATGTTTTCCAGACTTAAGACTAAAATTTTTAACGGGACTGATGCTAATCGTTCTCAAAGTAAGTATGTTAGTGACGTACTTTCGATTTGGGATGGATATACTGGAGGATCATTTTGTGGCTGACCTTACAACCAAGTACACGTCCTCAGCTGAATTTATGTCCTTTTATGGTCTCCTCAACTTTTACGTCTTTACCATGGTTTTTGTCTACTCTCCTTCCTCATCTGCAACTCTTAATAATTCCTGTGAGTTTTTACCTTTACGTATCTATATATGTATATGTTGAGTATTTATTTAATATTTTTCTTTTTTAACCAGTAAAACCATGACATTAGAGTAATTAGTAATAGTATTTAAATAAGTTAAGTTAATTGACTACAGTATATTTAAGTAGTTTCCATTGTCTATCAGTTATGTGAAATTATACGCTTGGTGAGGTTAGACTTGGATTAGTAACGAGCGCGGAAAATAATTTTTTTACGTAGCATTGACAATCACCAAGGACAATCCGAGCTTCTCCATGGTTAACGACAGTGATGAAGACGTGATATACGGCTCGGATGATGAGGATGAGACAAAAGCACCTTTGAACAATAATTCTCGTTGCAGGTCAACTCCAATTCCGGCGCATCAGGGTGATGACAGCGACTGAGTGACTCGGTATATATTGAATTATATCTATTACATATAGGTCTATCTTATACTAAACATTAGTATTAGGAGCATTTTACTTGAAATAAAAGTCATGGAGAAATTATTTAAGTAGAGCATGTATGGCTAAAAGTAAGTAAATTATCTACTTCGTCGTGTCATTAATTGTCAGTATGTACAGTTCAATGTGGGTCGTTAGATTTAAGTCAAATATTGTATTTACATTATTTAAAGTACATATATATGTGAACATTTCTGCATATAGATGGGTGAGTGTAAAAGAATACCAGGGATAGATTTACGATGGGTTAAAGTGATCCATATTGGAATAATTCTATAATGCCAGTTCTAAAATTACTTACGACTGACTATCGTAAAAATGCCATGTTTTTATTCCTTAGGAATTTTAGTACAAATTGTAATGGTTTCATACCGTACGTTATTGCAAATTGCAACTTGAACTGTCTGCAAGTTTTTACTTGCAAGGAGTAGGATTCATAGTCATGTTGTATTTAAGAGACAATTTATTGTAAATTTTTAGTCTCCTTTGAGTCTTGCACAAGTTTTCAACTTGTAACAAAATATGTTTGTTTCGTAAATGTTAACGGATGAATTTTAAAAAGTTTGATGAAGAAATATGAAAGAAAGTAAAAAGAAGCCAAAAAAATTGTACTTCGTCCCACGTAAAATGTTTTGATATTTTAAAAATTTTATGTGGTATATTATTTCTTTAGTATGTGGAACTGTTTAGTTTTAGCCAACAATATAGATGTTGGCTTGCGATTGTGAAACGCAAACAAGCAGCTAAAATCTGAATGAAGCACATGCGACATACTTTATTACTGTAGATATGAGAAATCTGAGACGTGATATTAGAGACTCTTTGGAAATTAACAACCAAATTAAGTCCACATTTGTTAATTGTGTATTCAGAATGGTAGTAAATATTTGGTTAGTTCAAGAATTCAAGATTATATATGACCACATGGCTTTCTAAAAAATATAATATTGCCTTCCCTCATCTCATAAACTATTCAAATACGCATTACGAGTAAAAATAAAAATCATCGGTACTTACAACATTGTGCTAAGTCACAATCAGGGGGAAAGCAATGCTATGGGCACACCGTATAAAAATATAAAAATTCTTTCAAAATATTTTGTGACATAGTATTTAATAATTATGAGCATAATAACTATAGTGTGTGCATATTTCAATTCTAATGTGAACTTTTCAAAGTTACACCAGCAGTTTAATGCATATAAATAATTGTTTAGCTCGTACAAAAACATAGGTGGCGTTAGGTTTATGAAGAATAATTATTTCACTCGTATTGGGTCCATATGTGCCATCTGCAAGTCGAAAGTGCCGATGCTTGGTTTCCCGTCTTTGGGTCCCACAGGTTTAGCCGGTGATAACTACCAAAGTCCTCACATATGAATCCGTATGTGCTTAAACGTGTATGATACAAATCTGGATTTCGGATGTCAATTCGCTTTTGGCGTTTTGGCAGTTAGGAACGGAGAAATGTGAGCTGCTAATTTTAACTCGTTCGGAAGTTACAAGAAGATCATCTCAAAAGGATACTTCCCAGTCTTACCATACAGCTTCACCCCTACAAATCTAGGTTGAAGGAGAACGTGACAAGACCGTTCCACTAGACAATGTACTAATACCTTAGAGAATTGATTTACGGATGGCAGAAGGTAGCACCAAAGCCCCAGATAGCCGAAAATTTTGTGATCGTGACATTTTATACTTGTATATATGAGTATATACATTAACATACGCACTCTGGTCATTCCTAATTGCAATGTAGAGGCTTTGCGAATGTTAAAAATTATGATGAAGTAAATGGCACTAATGGCAGTCAGCCCTAATAATGCCGTTGAGGAAGAGGTGGTGGGGCATCATACGAATGTGATTTTTGCACTCAATAGTAATGAAAGAATGAAGTATAAAGGTAAAGTAGACAAAACCTTGAGTAGGATGGATGAAACCTGTTCCTCAGAAGGAACACATGGTGGAGAAACTTTTCTGCCTTGTTGATAATTATTATTCTGAAAATATGTTTTAAAGTGTCTGCAACTAGATATGCATATATGTAATGTTTTGGAAGTATATTAATTGTTTACGATTGTTACGCTACCAACTGCCGTGGCATAGCTTTAGGTAACAATAACAAGTAGCAAGGCCTTGCAAAGAGTATCAAGCTGTTCCCACAATAATTTCGTTTGCACACGTCAGCTTTAATATAAAAAGTTTGATTACTTATGCTCTATATGAAGCCACAGAAATGTAACTAGAAATAACAAATAATTACTCACTTTGGCACATACTTAACGATTACACAACTGTGACTGGTATCTGCTATGCTAAGGTAAATCAAAAGCTTATGGAGTATTATTTTTCATTATTACTTATGCTGCATTATTATAATGGGAAGACATTCTCATACGACCAAATATAATTGACATCCTCTAATGCCGAGGCGTACTTTACTTTGGAACAAGGACAACACTTGGATTTTTCTCAGTCGGGGCTCAATTGTAACTGAATTTTTTAATGACAACACACATTTTTAATTGCTGGAATTTTTTACAAACGCTTCCTCTTGCTCTATTCTCATATAAATAAGAAATTTCCCACCTTCAAAGCGATAAAAACTGGAATTTAATTATTGTACATTATGCTGGAACGGTGATGGTGTGATGATCATAACGATTGTGATTCTAATCACTCCGACTGTAGGTATGTCCGTGTGCATAAATGAAAGGTAATTTTTATTCGCATTTAGAGGAAAGTTTATCCGAGCAATGCAACGTTTCAAGCTGTTTCGTCAGTCTCACAGGTGGAATAAGTGAAACATGTTCAAAATCTTGCCAGTTAATGATGTATGCGAGTACAATTTGCCAACAAAATCAGTTTTTAAATTAAAAATAATTTCAAAAATGAATGAACTTACAGAACCGCAATCCCGGTAGAAACAAATTTTTTATGTCACACTTTATTGTTTTGGCATACTTTCGCGTACGTAGGAACAAACTAATAGACCAGGATTAATAAATAGGACAGTTGAGTTCTCAGATCAAGTATATCCTTTCCATGCTATAGAATGCAATAATGATGAGCCAATCAGCGATATGAGTTTTAACGAATGCCCTCACATCACATCCACTAAAGGCCTTTTCGTTCCTCGGAAACCTGAAAGATTTTGAGTTTTTTTGACAGCAAACTACCTGTAAATCGGCACGAATACATTTATTCAGCAATAAAAAGCACAATCAACCTGTTGCCAAACCTTGACAAGTACTTCTCGTTGAAATAAGTTATGTAAAAATACAAAATGATTACATTTCAACTAAAAATTATTGTTTATAATTTCGAAAGAGAAATTGTGTTCTCATTTAATCAGTAAAATAATTTACTGAAGTCCACCCCTACTTTGTTACGTCGTAAATAATATGAGCTGCTTAAACAATGCGTTTTTAAGAGTTAACTTTCACGGTAAGAACTACTGCAGTGGTTTTGTTGTTATATAATGAACTAAAATTTTGATGGCGTTAATAGATAATGGTATCATTTAAAACAACTGATTTAAATACGAAGATACATAGATTACGTAACAACTAAACCCAACGAGGACTGGGAGCACCAAATAGTATCAATCTTTAGAGCCATTAGCATTAAAGTACCTAACTTGGGCAGTCACAAATAGTAACCACATGTCCTTCAGGTAAGAAGGTCTTTTGTAGTTAAAAATGATTACCTTCGGTCTGAAACTTGATACTTAATTGGTCATTGTCACTCTTTAACCATGAGTTATGTGACAGGAAATTAGTACATAAAAATTATTAATAGCAAACGATAGTTACTAAAATTAATTAAATAACAAATAAAGGTTGACTAAAACTTCACAATCAGCAGCTTACATGGAGTTTAAAACGGGATGAATACGAGTTCTTTGGAAGTTCAGAAGAAGTTTCATAACCGGAGTGAGTTGTAATACTGTCAATCCAATTCCGTATGATCCTCCCCATACTGTAAATACATTTTTATTAGTATCTATACAAAATCTTAACACTGCAGTCGTGACGTATTATAGTGGCTGAATTCGAAAAACTGAAATGAATGCGTGTAGCCTTAAAAATGATCTTCAATTCTTATCAACTATAACTTGATTGACTCTAAACTGTAATAATATCTCCAGCGACATTCTTTGTAACTTGCATAAGTAATTCTATGTACTTATGTACATACAAGAAAAAAGTGTTACTTACATCCTCCGATCAAAACGACTTGCCGCGTTAATGCAATTGCAATTGGCTTCACATTTTGAACGTTAAACCCTTACACAATTTTTACTAGGGATTATATTCTGTTCCTAACGACCGTAAAGTTCACGTCTATGATTCACGCTCTATAATAAATTACAGACTTACAAGGTACATAATTATTAATTATAATATATTAACACATTCACAGGGAAATGCGAACATGCCATTAAACTTGAGACCGAAGTAGATTCGTTGGATTTTACATCATGACATGCAAAACTCTTCTTTGATTAATGTTCTTGGTTACAATTTTTTTTTGCATGAGGACTATTTCGTCGTTGTCATTATTTCCATTATCCACAAACAAAAAACTTGCCCCCGATTATTATTTTGTAAGTAAATGGAAGAGACAAGAGACTGTAACTCTTACGAATGATTTAGCTTTGCTGATGGAAAATTGGTACATTAAAAGCCACACAAGCCAATCGGGTGCTGTCTTTAGATCTAATCCACATCGCTATTCTATATACGTTTACAAGAGTACAGATAATTTCACGTCCAGACCGAAGTACTTAGTGTTTAAATTTTCCATTTTATAAACCTCCATGGCCCTGCCTTGTGGCTCTTAAAATTAGCGCAATCTTAAAGAACTATTACAATTGCTTGACTTGAAAATTTTCGATTTTCAGCAAGATTTTAATTTACGTAAGAAAGACAAACCTTCAAATAAACCTATCAGTTTATGCTACAGGCTTCCATTATTAATGCATGCGTTTTCCTGAGGGAACTATTTATTTTTATTTCCAACTTATGCAACCCTTACAAGTAGAATTTACTTAGTTTGACTGGCCTATCTTTCATGAATTATCATTGACAATCGTGTCAGTTCCATGAAAAAGCAACTACCGAAAATTTCGTTTTTGCTTCAATAGGGTAAAGTAATTTTAATATGTGACATGTGACAGTAATGCTTAGAGTGATTGACTACGCCGTACTCAATCTTCCACACACATACCACAAAAATAAAGAAAACGAAAAGATACTCTTAAACGAGCTGGTGATTTCTTTGTACAATACTGTAGTCATAACAGTAGTTAACATAAACATAAACTATGATTATTACAACCTTAATTTTCAAATAGAGTCAGCTCATGAAACATTATCTTCTATACATGTTTTTAAGTGTTGAGTTGCACAAACTGCGATAAATGCTTTGTTGGCTGTAATCTTGAAGTCTTTGAAATCATCACGACACACTATACCTTACTAATCTTTGACACAACTAGGTCCCTGTGTAAGAGAAAGTCGTCATTAGATTTTCCACTCCATAATCTTAAAGTTGACAGAAATAGTATAGCGATTCCAAATCAAAAACACCTGCAGTACAATTAGCCTTAAATACCTTATGGGTACCGTCTTGCAATATGTTTATCAACGATACTTGCTGAATACGAGAGTTGGCTAGAGTTATCCAGCAGCTGTTCTCAAATAGGAAAGGAAAGAAGTCAGAAGATTAAAGCGAAAACCTTACTGGCGCATAAACTCACACTTTCAATCTCACCACGTTTGAAGGCCAAAATCTCCCGTTTACAACAAATTCAAACATTTACGGGGTTATTAACAATATTAACATCACAATGGATTTTAGAAAATTTCTGAATGTAAGTACAAATTTTGCTTCATATTATTTGGCAACGAACCATCGTGTCATACTATTCACTCATCAATCAACACCCACTAAATATATAAAATCATATCAACAAGTTACACCCGCAGCGGAATTCGTTCATAGCGATGTATTTATAAAAAACTGAAATTTCAATTCAACCTTAAAGTAAATCTTAGGTTTCACGTAGTCACAGATTAATTCAACACGAAAATAAAGTCAACGCAATTGGCGCAAGACGACCTGCAAGATCCCCGTTGACCTATGAATCCGAACTATGAATCAGAGCTCCATACTTACGCATTAGATATACGAACACGATAAGACTTCCTCTAACTGATATAAAGGATTTTCCGAAGTTTAGCTATAAAATTACGTATTCTTATGAGCTTGTATGAATATCACACACTGTTCGTTAACTTACTGATTACAATACAACTTCAATACAAACATGGTTATTTTCGATTCACGGTATTGGTTTACAAGGAACATTGATAATAGATTTCTTCAAGGGTTTGAGTTTGAACGAGGACCGTGTGAGTGGTGATGGTGCGTGGCATCGGAATCTTGTTGAGGACCGCAACACGTATTAGCAGCGCACTTATTATTCGATTCATATGGACAAACAAGGTAGCAGTTCTGGTTGTTCTCGTCCGTGGAATCGATGACATATTGTTGCTGTAATGGCAATAAAGTCATCGTGTGTCAAAAGCAAAAGATCAAAACAGGGCTAAACAGATGAATGGAGGAAATCTTACAACTTGGCCATTATTAAAACATCCCAATCAAACTTACCTCTACAAATTCAGGTTGAATAGTTGTAGAGTGAATTCCTTCATTATGGAAAAACTCCTTAACTTTTTCGGCGATTTTCATATAGTCAGCGAGATTTCGACATCTAGGAAAATGAATAGATTAAGCAGTTAAAATCAAAGTACAACTTGCATGTGATATATTCTAATTTCTGCTTTCTGCTTGAATAGCAAATATGTACTTGTAATGGGAATTTTATCACGCAGATAAGGAGAAAGAAGATTAAAATAGTTGACTAATCAGAAACCAGATGCGGACAAAATTCAACACCAATAGTTTCGACACGAAATACCAATCAATACAAAATGAATTCAGCATTATTTCCTCAATAAGTAAATCAAAAATACCTTATGTGCGCAGAGGCTATGATCCGATCTCCCGCCAGCTGCCATATATGAAATTCATGAACCGCTATAACTCCATCTACTTGGGTGAGTAATTTTTGCTGCAGTTCATCGATCTGAGAAAAGAATTAAGGATATAATAAAGTACAAAGTTGAATAAAACTTCCTCTATATATTATAAAACTCGACGAAAGTCAAAACAGTGCATTGGCTAAACACCTAATATTTATAAATTTCGAAATACATTCACCTGTATATGCGTCGGGACCGTCTGGAGGAGAATTAGGGCCGACTCTTGAACTGCAAACACGGATATTTTAAGATAGTATCGCCAATAAAGTATACATAATTATAAGATATACAATCAAATCAAAGTACTAAGTTCTTCGACCGCCAAGTCTCAATTACTGCTGTAAAAAGCAAACTAAAAGAATATTTCGTTCTACAATTTTGGAACAGAAAGAAACTCACGCAAAGGCCAGACAGAGTTCAGGATAAGAACAGTCATAAGACAACTTAAGGCTGGATCAACGTAAACGCGACCTTCCCAATCAGTAAACCAGATGACCAGAGCTGATATAATTACAATCACGGAACCCAAAGCGTCAGCCAAAATGTGAAGAAAAACGCCTCGCATATTCATCTACGAATGCAAACCAACAAAATAAAATTTTAATCATAGTTCGATCTTCCTTATTGGCATAGAAAAGTGTAGCAATGCTAACTTGAGCTGCTCCATGACTATGGCCCCCGTGAAGATGACCTGAACTATGTGAGCCTGAATATGAATTTGCACGAGGAATTTGTGGAGGTGCATTATCCGGAGACGTGACACGCTCATCGTTTTCATTATCATCTGTAGCAACCATCCGCGTAAGCCGACTCTGGTGTTTAATTGTATGACTGTGCCCTCCATGGGTATGACCCCCACCTCCATGAGAATCTATTAAAAATAAATACACAAATCTGCACATGGGAGGTAAAAATAGAAACGCACATGTGACTAATACAAGACAGCTCCCTAATCATAACTTATATCCGACACTATGTAAACAAAATTTTACGTCTAAAGAGGCAAAGTCCAATCACGTTGACCAAGAGGCCTAGAACTCCAACTGTTACAATCAGCCACGGTTTACGGACTTCTTCGTAGTGGATGAAACTATGGAGCATAAAAATATCTATTTGCATGTTACCACCTAATTTAAGAGTTTGACAGGAAATATAAAAATACAGGTATAAAATAACCATGACAATAGACTCTAACATGAACTTTTACAGCTGTAAAAATTCTGGGTGAAAGTTTCTCCTACACAACTTTATTCTCGACCATTAAATTACGACCTCAGGTCTATGTACTAATTCTAACTACTACTTATGTCGTTAATCAAAATATGAACACGGAAAATGTTACATCGAAAGTACGGGTAAATTACCGTTTTATAGATTCTACAAGGATGGAAAAACAGAGAGCAACTAGGAACACAGCGTTTACCAAGGCTCCCAAAACTTCTGCCCGAGCCCATCCAAATGTGTTCTTTGACCATTTCTTCGGAGACATCTAAAAATAACAAAATGCACAATTATAAAAATTAAATTATTCTATGTTCAGTTCCTATATGGGAACTCAGTTACTCCATCCATAACAAACGATGGTATGCTAATCAGAATGCATCAAACTCAAATGCGTGCGTCTCCAAGCAGAAGACGCACTGAAACTTGGAACTTTGGAAGATGCACAAGTAAACAAGACGAAAACATGATCCTTCAATTAAAAATTGGTTTCATGATTACCTTGACGGATATAAAGGCAACCACAAGGGCGGCAACATCGCTCAGCATGTGAAAACTATCTGCCACCAGTGCCATAGAACTTGTCAAATAGCCGACAATGATCTCCACCAAGAAAAATCCAAATGTCAATGTGAACATGGCCACGAGCCTATGCTTATTACCCGAATGGCTCGTCATGATGTTACCTTAAAATAATTTAAAATGTTCCAAAAATAAATCCCACGATTCCCACACTTTCAAAACACGTCTTCCCATAAAAATCCTATGCAACCCTGCTTTCAAGCTTGAATCTTCATCTCACGCGTCCAAAAAATCAGTAGTTAACAGATAATATTTTATCAATCCATTCCTAATGCTTTCAAGTCACAATTTAATATCAACACAAAACCATCATTCCCATCCGTGAAGAGGCAAAACTCCAACCAACTTCAGCCAGACGACGTCCATCCGGAGTATAAACAAGCAAGTATTAAATTATTCTTTTTAAATCCAATTCTCCACTACAACCAATTCAAGCTCATCACACTACACGGTTACTTTTTAGTCATTTATGCGTGTACTTCCATCGTCTCCAAAATAATTCTTCTTACCGAAAACTAAGCCGTCAGGTATAAAAAATTACTGCATCCTGCAGAATCATGAATAATAATTTCCTTTTTTCTCAAAATCTTTAATAATAATTTTTTTAAACGTAATATTTTAATTCTAATAATTTCTAGAAACATTTTCCCCTACCTAAATCCTTTGCTAAAAAAACTTGAAATCGTGGAATCAATTCAAAATTATTTCAACTTCAACTTCCTAGAATTCAGCCATTTTGGGTAAAAAAATAATATTTCAAGTTGGCCCAAAATAGTGATTACTTATTACTTCAAACTTTAAATCACAAGTTCAAAAGGAAGGGCAACAGTATCTTATTGAACATCTCACACCAACTCAAAACTCAACTATGCGTGAGAAGTACACACAATCCACTACCAGAAATCCACCAAATTAGAGAATTTTTGCAATTTAAATTTTTAAGAATTCAATTTGTTCAAAATATAGGGAACCTCCGTGATGTGATTTGCTTTATTTACAATTCCCGATGCACTCTATTCATTTTGCCTCTTCACCGACGAATTTTCTCCCTAAATCTCTCTTAACACAAAATAAAAATGCTCTCACTCAGCACGTCAACTACGATCGCATTCTAACACCAAACTGCAAGAATGAATTTAATCGTATCACTCACTCTCCTTCGGTCGTGTGTCGTGTGTACCTATATTTTTCGTATGCTCGTATGTGAGGTGTCGATTCAAGCCTAAGTAGCCTCTCGCCCAGCGAGGCGAAATGAAAAACTAATAATAAAAGGAATATGAGTAAAGTATAGGTACAACACAAAGGCAAACCATACTGTGTGGATGTCACAGCGCTCGCTCTCGCTCCTGACTGTCTCTCTCTTTCTCGTTCTTCACTAGTTTTTATTAAGAACGCATAACTAAATATTACACTTCGCTAGTTTTTACCATACTATACCGCTCACTATAACTTCTAATTTTATAATTTGACTTCAACCTTCAACTGATACTAAATGTAATGTTATACGCGCTCCTTAAAATAGTAAAAGATTTTTTTTAAATAGGAGGACGAGAGGACACGGAATATTATTTAATTATTTGGTGGTCTCAAAATAATTTAGTGGCAAAGGCAGAAAGAACAACAATAATTATTCTGAATCGAGTTATTTTTGTTGTAATGCTTGTTGTTTTCCATTCTTCAATCGGATTGTTGAACTTAGTGAAATCCCCGGCCTTGCGTTGTGAAGTATACACGCTTTCACGGCTTAGGAAATTATTGACTGAATAGGTTTTGCAAAAAATTAATGTCAAAATTTAAAAAGTAGCATTATTGTGTGCTTGCTTAAAATATTTTGAAGAAGTGTTAAAAAATCACCATGACAAGTTGGACGACAACGTTAGCGACATCGTTGAGCAAGTACATGTATGAAGCCGTCAAATGGGGAGCAATTCTTCATTGTACGCTGGAATATGGAGTAGATATCGTCACATGTACTGGACCAAGCATGGAACCAACAATACAGTCCAGAGATGGAATTCTTGTAAGCTTAATTACAAAGAAGGAGCAAATAAAAATGTGTCCGTTTCTAAAGTTTATTGTTGTAGGTTGTAGTAGTGTATTTATTAAATAACTTATGTTTTGGAGATTCGCACGTGACAATTGCTGATGCTGTGGTTTGTTATTACATACCTAATTATGTGAAACAACATGAGGAGGGATAGATTGTTGAATTATTGCTGAAGATGATATATATAGGAAAGCAAGAAAAATACTGATGAAGGTTGCTGCTTTGTTTTGGGACAGTATTTTGTAAGATGCAGGATGACGTAATTGTGATGAATTTGGGTGGGATTGGAAAAATTGCGATACGCTCTTGTACTCATTTAATCGCAGCTAGTTAATTTTTTATGTTTTGATTTTTACAGACGGAGAGGATATCGCCGCATTATGGACACATTCCGAGAAATTCTATTGTTGTATCGAAGTCACCTTCTAATCCAAAAAATTTAGTATGTAAACGGGTGGTTGCCATTGCTGGTGATGAGGTTGTTTTACCAGATGGAACTACAACTATGGTAGGGTGTCGTTTGCCTTTGCTTTTTTGTAACTAACTAGGTAACCCGGGGGAGCATTTTAAATTTTTGATGGATCTGGAGAGCAATATCAAGGTTCCTCCTATGAGCAAAAAGCATGTATGACTTACATAGATGATAAAATGAATAATATTTTATTTTGATTGTTACTTCAGGCTGAATTGTAAATTGTAAATAGCCGTAAAAGGAGTATTCGTTCAATGGAAGCAATAGCAAAATAATAATAATTCTATTAGTGTTGTTTATTTATGTTCGTATAATTTAATAATTCAATTTCCGAAGTTAAAGTCACGTAGAAAGTTCTCAGTTCTATATAGGCTGTGCTTGGTCACTTTCCATAGTACTGAGTATAAATGTATTGTTATTGACCTCATACAAGACAGTAAGCCATGTCAGTATCAGTAATCTTCATTTTCTTGTGTTTTAATTGTTGCAGATACCGAAGGGACATGTGTGGGTACAAGGTAAGTAGGTTAATAAATCGTGGAAGTTAAAAAATTCAAACTTAATGATGCCTCTATAACGACTTTTGTATTCTTTGTGTTTAGGAGATAATTTCCAAAATTCTCTAGACTCTCGTTCTTACGGTCCAATTCCAATAGGATTAATACGAGGTATTCTTTTCCCCTTTTTTGCATACCATTTGGAGTGATGACCTTGCTAATTTTAACAGTTCACTTTGACAAAACTAACGCTTTTTTAAGCAAAAGGGTATGGCGTACTAAAGTTTAGAGCCGTTTTCATCGCTACGAAATAATAACTGCAGAGTTAGAAGAGTAAGTATTTACTAACTAATAAAATTGCTTATTATTGTTTTATAGGTAGAGCCATCTTTCGAGTTTGGCCATTATCGGGGATAGGGGCTTTACCATCACCGACCCACTAATTACCGAATAAACCAAAATGACATAACGCCGCTGGTGCTAAGTGAAATTTACTGTAGTCTTGAGGGAATTTGTATTTATGAATCAAAATCACAGGAAGTTTTGATTTAAGTTAAGAGATTAGCAACAAATACGAAGCTACCTGTTTTAAGCACGGTATAGCTCGCCAGTGAAGTGTTCTCTCGCACTGTTTATACGCAGCAGTTATAATACTTGCGCGCAGGAGACAAGATTTCTGCATAACCGAGTTGGATTGTTCTCCTGAAATAAAGTCCCCAAGATCAGCGCTCTTTTTGTGTTCTGAAGTATTTTTAACTGATGTAGTCATTTCTGATATATACAGTGCATTTAGCTGAATTACTGCTGTTCTAGTGTCGTTAAAACTTTACCTATTTCTATTCTCACTGATACTGAAATGAATAATGATAAGTCATTAGTCATTCTAGTGCAAAACAGATCTCGCATGCAATTGGATACATACATATATAACAACGTGACCAGCAGAACTTACTCTGTAGAAAAGCGCATGGCCTCTGATCGACCTGTTTGTAAATAAATTGTAATTGATTTGACATTTAAAACAGGATTCACGAATAAATTCACGGTTTTTTGAATGTCCACATAAATTGGTATTTACTATAGACGTACTTAAAAATATCATTTCAGTTATGATGAATGACGAAGTGCATCAATTCGTGTTCTTTCTCGGAGTCGGAAGCAAAACATGTTAATATTAGCTTATGCAAATACTAACAATAAGCGGATGCTGCGGGTTATTCAGTACTAAGGCTGCTCAAACATGAGCATTGTTCTAGGATTTAATCCCGATCGCTGTTATAGTTTGGCAGGATAGTTTCTAACAATGGGGTGTGGGGCATGCTAGAAATTGCTAGAAGTAAAGTAATTATTATTGCATGTGTGCGTCATCAGACGTGTGCTTGCGAAGTTTTGCATTAGTAATGAAGCATACTTTATGGAATGTATAACAAACTGATTTTACAGGTTCCGTAGGTTATTAACAATAACAATTTTAGTTGCTGCTATTTTTCGCAGGTCGATCAAATAATTTAAGTAGAAGTGGACAACGTCACGTCCAAAAAAGGTCGGATACTGCCACTGGACTACTCGTCAAAAAATAAACATTCGATGTTCCCGATCTTGATATGAATCGATGTTGTATTTTGTATTTGCACTGTAGCGATGACTCCTGTACCATAATCACTTCCTGATACCATTTTTGAGGCTAAAATAAAAGCGTTAAAATAATGAATTGACAAATATCCTTATTATATGTTAAGCCAAACATTGTGTGGCTTTGCACTTTCAAACCTCCCTCTTAACTTTACGTCACTATTCAATGCTGCATAAGCGAA
>JAQFXU010000711.1:0-43234 GCA_034693705.1 Spatulosminthurus flaviceps | reverse complement strand
CACTAGGATATCAATGTTAGAGAAACTTTTTTTACGACTAGGGTCAATTGTTATTTGAACACACTTTTTGGGATTTAGTTCCATTTTACTTTCATTAAACCAGCCACTCACATCATTAATCACAGTTTGCATTGTAGGTATTTTTGAATAGCTCACCGCTTCAGCAAGTACTACATCATCCACAAATACAGCAGAAGTGTGTGAGGGGAGTTTTCCATATTTATTATTAATTTTCTTAATAACTGAATTAATCATAATTATAAATAACAACGGGGCTAGTTTGGTACCCTGCGGTGTACCATTAAATATTTTTAAGAATTCAGAGAGTAAGTCACCATCTCTGCAACATTGAGATCTATCACTCAGAAAATTTGCAAGCCAAAGTATATCATTGTAATTTACCTCTAAATTAATTAGCTCACTAATTAGTATATCATGATCTACAAGATCAAACGCTTTTTTAAGATCTAAAAGAATTATTATTATGTAACAATTTGGCTTATCTATATATTTGTATATAAAGTCAAACAGTGAAACCAAATAATGGGATGTTGACGCCTTTTTTATAGTACCGAATTGGTTTACTTCTAGCTTACTTATAATTTGATTATACAGTCTTTGAAACATAAAATTTTCCAGTGTTTTAGTGAACAAGTTGGTTTGGGTAATTGGTCTAATATCATTAAAAGACGTTATTTCGTCTGATTTAGGGACTGCCGTAATGTACCCCGCTTTCCAAGCTACAGGTATCTGATAATTTTGAATTGAGAAGTTATATATATGAGTTAACGGTTGAGCAAAAAGATACGCAAATTCTTTTATGATTGTTGTTGGAAGGGCATTTGGAATATTAGACTTAGTTCTAGGCAGACCCTCTAGGGCTTTTAAAACTTGGAATTCATTTAAAATTAGTTTATCTACAGCTTCTTCTATTGGAGCTAACACATGTGTAGAGATAGGTTTGTACGTACAATTTATATTGCTAAAGTGTGAATTTAAATCATTAAGCAAGACACTTCTACTGCTTACATCTAAGTTACATGCCAATTTCTCGATACAAGATACTCTATTAATATTGCATACCCGACTTACTGCTTTATACCAATCAACAGTACCAATTCTCACTTCTGATAAATAATCTCTCATTCTGATTTAATAATTGAACTAGATTAAAATGGTAAAGCCACCAAGTCAGACAGAGAACCAATTATTGTAATAATTAGTATTATAATGTATTAATTTTCGGTCCCTTAGTTGACTTGAAGTATTTGGCTGATTCTCCTTTGTAGTAGACCACAAGTCAGTTGATGCAAGTTGTGTAACGAATATTTATATTCGTTACTATTTCTACAGCTGGATCGCATTGGAAACAATTCCGTTATTTACCAGTTAACGAACCAATCATTTCGTTCGTGCTACAAAATGTAAAATGCCATTTCCTATCAACTCATCACTCCTAAACTGACAATGAACTAATAAACATATACTGTTTCTGGAGTCCTCTGTAATCTTAAGTTAATTTAATATTTAATGACAAACTATACTGAGCCGCCTAGAAAATAGTTTTGTCACAGTTGATGCTGGATAAATCCAGTATTGTGTGCTTTTGGGGATGGATACATAAATAAATGGAGCCAATCAATCGCGTCTATAATGTTCGATTTGTTGAAAAATCGAGTGAGAACGATTTTGATTTTTTTCTGATTATTCTTTTATGACTAGCTAATTACTCAAACCTATCAACAATGTCACATCGACTGGTTGACTTATGATGAGAATCAAAATACATTATTTTATTAATATTTATTACATAAATAAGATCAGAAAGTATTGTTAGTAAAAAGGAAAAAGAATGGAATGGAAAAATAAATCCTAGTGCTAAGCTAGTCTGGTCTGCTATTATCATGTGGTCATGTTTCGCTAATATTTTGTTATGTACACCTATTTATATTCACACCTTGTTGAAGTTTGTTGCAATGAATGCCTCTTATAAGGTAGTAAACAAAGTAAAAACCACCGGGAAAATTAGAAGTCGGAGTTATTATTGTCATTAGTGGCATTGGCATACTGGACTGTCGACTGGCTGGAAAGTGAGGTGGGGGAGGGTGAGGACTGGGCATGTAGAGAATCAGTTGGAAATGTTGGAATAAATGATAAATGAAGTATTTCATAAGAAAATAATAATAAGAGCGATACAAGAAGTTTTTCAGATTCAGATTTTTGGAACGAACGAACATTTACCTATAGTTGTATGTTGTATCTAAATATATATGACTGGTAGATATTTTGCTATCTGCTTCCGTTTGTCGTTGAAACGTTCCGGTTCCTTCGCTTTGCTGGACTCGGTTGACCCTTTCCGCCTTTGATGAAGCTATAAGTACAGTATTTGTTGTATAGATGATGACGACCTGGTGAAACTTGCAAGATACAGATACAGGATAGGAAGAGGAATTATAAAGGGAAAGGCTGAAAAAAATGAAAAAAATAGGGAGACTAATTCCAAGTTAGAAACGAAAAAACAATGGGGAAGATGCGTGGAGAGTGAAAGAAAGTAATAATATGTAATTTGTAGGAGTAAAAATCTTATTTATCGGAGCAGTTTTGTAGAAAAATTGGTGAAAGCTAGCACTTTGGCGCGCTAGCACTACGGAAACGGAAGAAATTACCCCCGTAACCTGATTGTTTGTTCGATAAAATATCACGATTGAAATCGATTTCCTCGTATTAAACTGCTTCTCTGTGGAAGCGCTTTTTCTATATGTGAGATTTTTTTCGGGAATAAGTTTAAGCTGCTTGAATGTACAGAGCTAGCGAGAGCGGATTTATCCAGCAATTTTAGCTTGATCTACTTTCCATGGATTTGAAGAAGTTCCCCCTTTAGACGTTACCTGAGAAGTTTGAAGTGTGGAATTTGAATTCATAGTTTGAGACTTTGAGGTGTTCCCAAGTGAATTTTTTCTGGTGAACTGCAATCTGATAGTTGTTCAACCTCATCAGTATTCCAGTTGGATATCTGACAGTACTTTAACTGAAGATAAAGTCGAGTAAGGAAAAGCAAGCAACTGAATTTATAGTATTAAAGGGACAGATGTTCCCTTGGAGGGAGAGAAGACGTTGTTAGGTTTAAAGTTTATGTAGGAATGGTTACCCACATGGAAATGGAAAATGCGAGAAACCCCATTATTTTGAATTAATTCGCTGTCAAAAAGGGTTGTTGTTGTCTTGTAATGTGTTAATAATTTGATTTATAGGCGAGTCTCATGAAGATTTTTCAAAACTCAAGACCCTGCGTTGCATTGTAATAAGGACAAGGTAGTGAACGTACTACTGTGCCGGAGATATGTCGAAAAAGAAAGGGAAGGTTGTGGATGAGGAGGAGGAGGAGGAAACTGGGAGGAATGAAGAGCAAGAAAAGGAATTGGCTCTCTTGGCTAATTCCACTGATCCACATATAATTGAAATTCAAAGGAAAATCACCAGTGTTTTTGAATTATTTGACCAGAGTAACAAAAGGGCCATTGATGTTCGCGAAGTTGGGTCGATTGTTCGGGCTTTAGGTAATTTCATCTCAAAATGAGTCTCATGAGAAGAATTTTTAAATGCACACTGCACGGACAATAGGGATTCCTTCTATATTACATAACTCCCTTTTCCTTTCCCATTAGGTTTGCTAATAGGGGAAATGGCTCAGGAATTCATGATAATGTTCAATCATTAATCATGATTTATTTATAAAACTTTTCTGCTAATATCTGTATGTCCTGAGCTTTTCTTTATATAGCTTTTACCTATTTAAGTGAGAAAAAAATATTCAGGACAAATATGCGATTTACTGGGTTTTTTCTCCTAATGATCAATGGACTGAAGCAATGGGCCAATTGGAATATGCTAAAGAATTGTAAAAACTATGCCTTTAAGCATATAAATTTATAAATACAAAAGCTTCGTGGCTTTGTTGAAGATTAGACGAGACTTAATGAATAATGGTCTATACAATAAACCATAATTCTGTTGAAAACAGCTCTGGAAAATTCATGGGTGATTTTGTTGCCCTAAATGGAATTTTCCATGAATACGGTAAATCCACTTTTCTCCCACTCCATCACTTTCAACTTCTAATTCTTGTTGATTTGCAAGCTTGAATAGATCTTGAGCACCCGTCAATTTCCCTTCACCCCTTGACCAATTTTACTTGTTGGAAATTCTAATTGAGTTGTTATCTGCGGAAACAGTAAGTTCAAGTTGATCCTTCACTTTCATTTCGTTTGGTTTCCAAGTGGTCCATAATAAAGAACTTTCTTTTTGTTTGATGTGCAGTAGGAAAAAGTAGATTTTTCATAGTTTATTATAGATTGGTACACAGTTTATAATAAAGATATTCTTACATTGGGATATCTACTACAAATTGTGCTCAGTGCTCATCCAGCTTATCCTCTTCGCCTTAGATAGAATTATTAGTTGAGCGGTGAACATTTAGAAAATACTCCATGATTCTCTTTACAGTGCATAGTTGGGCTAGGAAGAGCATATTAAGACTGAGCTAAAGGTTGAAAAGTACCTCTAAAGAAAAGCGTTATCTGCAGATAGAAGAATAATGGGAAAACTTGTGTATACTAATGGAGATTGTTTCCTACTTCCTGGTTTGGCATTGGCAGGAAGACTGAAAGAACTTGGCAAGTGATTTGTAATAATAAATGGCTTTTCTTGTTTTTGTTTACAAAATCCGCATAGATTTGTATCCGACGGAAGCTGAAGTGGAAGAAATCATCCGTAACGTGGAAGAGTCATCAGGGAAGGGGGTTGTGAAGTTGGAACGTTTCGTCCCTTACGTCACTAAAATCATCCTCGATGATAACTTGTGAGTTTGAATACCTAAGCATTTTTTGGCAGTAACCATCTTTAATAGTTTAATCAATCAAGTGGGCTTATTACAAATTGCAATTTTGCGTAGGACCCAATGTCATCATTTTGTTTATTTGTTCTTTCTAGTTTTTTGTAAGTGCGCACATGTTACATAATATGTACATGTTGAAATAATAGTTCAATGTTGAAATAACTTGCTCTTGATCTCTTGAATTAAAAAGTATGCGTCTGTTTGTATCCTTCCCCTACTATATGTACATATTTGGATAAGTCGATATAGCATGTATTGGGTATTTTTGGCCATTAAATAATGTTGTGGTAGCAGTAAATAAAAACAAACAAGGCTCCAACGTAAGTAAAAAAAATCATTTTTACTTGAGATGGAGGAGCCAAAGAGTCAATCCATTTATAGATACTTTTCATCACCATGACATTATATCTCAAAGCTGACAATGGACTGGACTGACATTGCTTTTATTAACAAAGGAATTGGCCAAAGAGAAGACACTGTGACAGAAACTGTCTGTACAGTACAAAAATTTGGCTTGTCCACTGACAATGAGAGCCATGTAATGACCTAATATGAAATAGTAATGTTATTTTTAGTGGTATTGCCGTATAGTATTTAGCGAATAAATGATAGGTTCCGAGGAACTTTGGAGCCTCTCATTCTGTATTGATCCACCATTACATTTTCGTGCTAAAAGACTAAATAATTTTATAGAGCAATAATTAACTGACATAAATTTCTTGTAGGATGTAATATTATAAGAATTTGGAATAGCGCTGAAGACCAGAAGGGCTGTGGGAGTGAATTTTTAGCATGTTGCAGTGAAGTAGCTATGATATCCATACATATCTTACATGCGCCGCTTGTCAAAGCAAAGCCTCTGCGTAAATTTTAATGGATGTAATATTCATAAAAGTTTACGCAGGATTTCCTTATTAAATTGTTCACTCCGAGTGTATTGATTCGACATTAAAGCTTTTATTCCAAGATTTATTGCGTAGCTTGTCTTGTAGTGCAGTATTTAAAATCTTTTATTTCCTCACTCTTCTTTCTTTTCAAGAAAACCTTTCTTGCTTTTAGCTGTATTTGCACATTGGTAGGGGAAAGTTTCAAGGAAATTCTTTGAAAAACGAGATTTTCAAGTCTTTTTGAAGAAATGTGTAAAAGAATAAGCCGACGTTTTATGGTTTTATAGATACAAGCCCATTTCATGCGACCGTCTGAGGAGAGCATTTAAATTGATCGATAAGGAGCGCAAAGGGATCCTTGATCCTGCGAAGATAAGAGGTAAAGGATTCCTTTCCTTGCATGAGTCAACGTTCCTTGTTTCACTTTCTCAGCTAAAAAATCTGTTGTACTTATATATATATTTATATATGTATACAAGAGTATATATATGGATTATTCCCATTAAATGGAGAATCTCTGAATTTCTGCTCGAAGAGGAGATTGCGAGAGACGATACACCTGAGGAAGATTATGTTGTGGGAAATCCTCTTTTCAGCATAAATTTAATCCTTTCCCGGTAGACCTATAAAAAGGCGAGTAGAATTTCGGGAAAGCACTGTTTGAAATGTAATACTTTTCATTGTAGATCTGTTCATGAAGGAAGGTGAGCCTTTTGTTCAGGAAGAAATTGATGAAATGCTCAACTTCTCCGTTAACAAGCAAACAGGGAAGATTCATTGGCAAGAATATTTGCCTAAACTTTGCAAGGGAGAAGACGCTGCAGAGAACCAGGAATGATTTCCTCGATGCAGACTCTGCATTATTAAACAAATATTATTGTGTCCAATAGCACAACGGCACTGACTGACAAAATTATGAAAATCACTGAAATGCAAAACTGATATAAACCGTGTACGAAATGAATTATATCTAATAAAATCCCTTGATTAAAGATAATATGAATTCGTGTAAGAATAAGTAAAAACCATAACTTGTTGGACATTTTATTTATATGCTTAGTGTTTACACTGGATTGATGTACTAGTTTCTGCCGGAAATATTTAAAAATCTCTAATTTCTCAAGATTATTGGGAAATTTCGGTTTTAAAAGAAAGCAACTTGTTAGCAAAGCTTGTTTGTAGCAATATGTAATCCCGTTTAAAAATAATTTATGGGACTAGTAGTTATTAGCAAATTATTCCTTTGCTCTCATAAATTCTCAGCCATGTCAAAATATTGAGACGTTGTAGGGAATTAATTGAAGAAGAATTGAGATGGAAGACATTCATTGGTTTAAGTTAAAAAATATTGAGGATTTTTGTCTGCAGAAGGTTGCAAGTTATAAAAATAGTTGGTTTTATGTAAGCAAATGTTATTGCGGTTTTACCTCCTTTGGCTCTCTACCCGACAGTACATCTACATCTGATGGTTAAAACATTGAAAAATGAGGGAACATAATATGCTTGCACATATGGTTCCTTTGGCACCAGTTTTCACACCGTATCTGTTGAGAGAAGTAGACCATACGATGGCTTACCTGATACAAGATTTTCGGGTTCAGTCAATGTTGTGTTGAAAAAAATCCCACAAATGCTCCTCATGTTCTGATGCTTTACAAGATTTGACCCTAAAAATAGGATGGTAAGTAATTATGCATGGCAGTAGTAGTAATAAGAATAAGGCCTGAACTTTTGGAAATTAATGTACTTCTTTAATATTAACGCATTTTTATATTTCCTACTCACATTATTATACATGGCAAATTTTTTTTAGTACGAATAAATTTTAAATACAAGCGCAAGTGTATATAAGCACCAATGTTTTAGAGATAGATCTTTATGAGAAACAGTGTTACAGGTACGGTAGATCGGACACATCAATTTTACACTTATCTTGTACAGTTTTATACACGATCAACTTTATTACTACCTACATTATAGCAGTACCCACTAAATTTTGTCTAGCTTTTTTTACCCTATAGAAAATACAATAATAGTATTAATTTAAACCCGAAACTAGCATCATTTTTCACAATTTATTTCCTACATAAATATTAAATAATATTTTCTTATATAACTTAATAAGTGATATTTATGACTGCTCCCAGCCTAATCGTATTGACATGAATTTGCAACATTGCAACCTCCTAAATATTACTTTTTCGTCTACATACAAACCTTAAATTTCCTTGATCACACATGCCAATAAACGTGTGGCGACGAATAAAATTCCCCACAGGTTGCATTCTACTCATTTAAAAAATCCATTAAAATTCCGTATTACACGTCAATTGTGCATCCCCTCCCAGGAAAATCTCATAAAAACTGCCCGAATTGACTAAAGCCTAAATACCCCTGCACAAATCTTTCATCATCAATGATTATTACCCATTAATCACTACGTTCAATAATTGAAACTGGCCATGAATAAATTATTACTTCATAGTCAATTAAATTCAAACACTTTCATTATTATTTTCCTTTCATGAAAACTCCCAAGAATTATTATTATATAGATTTTATATAGCAAACTTATAGAACTGAACAATATTTGGAAAAATCTACTAAAATAACCCATGCGGTTGCATTTACAATAATAATGTCAGTCAAAATAAAATACAAATTAGTCATTTATAACTAAATAAAAAGAAAAACAATAAGCAGTAATGATTCACATACACATAAATATATTACACATATATTTAGTATAAGTGTACAATTAGAAATAAATCCAGCTTCTCTGAGGTATGTAATTAAATTAAAAATGAATGAAATTTCAGTACAATTCACACTTCACACCCTCCTCCGTCCCATGAGGATAGGTCTTCATCTCCCATTTAGGTCTTATTGGAATTATTGCTCCTACTACTCAAGTTCCAATCCGCTTTGCACAAGATGAGACTTTTGTACGCCTGTCGGTACTCTATATAATAAAGAATCAAATGGAGATCCAGAGTCTCATAAATGAATATAATACAATGTAAATGACTCTCTGAAATAAATGTCTTCAGAAATGGTGAACTTACCCGACGAAAGGCAGCAGTAAATAAAAGGATTAATGCAAACTGTAGCGTAGATGAGAACATAGGAAATAGTATTGAGGGTAGGCTTAGGACGAACCTTCGTCGTAGCTTTGACTATCGTAATGGGGAGGTAGCATAGAACAAAAGTACCAAAAATTACGAAGATCATCCAAAGTAATTTCCTGTCTTTCGCAGTCATCTTCCCTTTCTGATGAATCACAGCCATTGATGGTCGCACCGAGCCTCGTCTTAGTATGGCTACGAAACCCAACAAATCCCAAAGAACACGCATTACACCTTATCCATTACACATCTTTCTTTCTCTTGACTATATCCATTACTTCTACATTTCTCCCCAGAAAGACACAAGAGAGCAGAGAAAGTATCATAAACTTTCCATACTTTCACCCCGGCACGTGCCCAACCTTCTACACAGCACACAACTTTCCCCAACATCCTATTCTAGCCATGTAAAGCATATTTAGGTCATCCACCACGTCAGCCAACGACTAATAACAGCACTGAACGTATGTATTGAACTACTCATATATATTTAATAGCTGTCCATACTTATACATAAATTGCCAGCCAAACAACAATAATCTTAATTTATTTAGATTTTTTATTATTTATTGTATCATTGTATCGACATAAAAAAGGAACAAGAAAATTTTTCCCCGTCTACATAAACTTTTCCGTACAGCAATAATTCACTTTAACTTCCTTTCAAAAAAACACAAACCCTTGCATCCCTATGAATAATCTTATGTATATACATATAATATTTATATGTAAGTACATACACAGGGAATGCTTATTGGAATAAAAGGGAAAAAAACTTTTTTTTTTTGCAAAAAGTAAACTCTTACTCTTGAACTCTTTGCAACTAAACTCACATGTTAAAAAAAGGCATTCAACTATGGAAAATTGAGTAGTAACTTTGTTTAGGTTCATGTGCTACCAGAGAACCTTTTCCTCCTACACAAAATATCGCGAAAGAAAAAGAAGAAAAAAGATTCAAAAGAAAAGTTTCAAAGTGACATTGAAAGCAAAATATTTGTCTGCAACTTCTGCAAGTATTATATCTTCTCGTACTATCTATTTGTGAGTAGCTACATATATATAAAGTAAAAGAAACTTATGGATTTGGCTTGATTTCCGTCTACTGACTTACCTTGTTCAGCAGAAAGACTGTCAATCTCATGGTGATTAATGTTAGCTTGGGAGGAGCAGATTTCATGAGGTCGGGAATTAACCGTAGCTTTTCGGACAATGAAGAAAATGCGAGCGTAGCATATAATGATGGCCAAGCAAGGGATAACGAAGGCGAAGAGGAAAAGAAATTCCTTGGGACTTCGATTATATTTATCCTTCATTATCGAGCAACTCCCTATATTTGTATCCAATTGGAAAACGCCCCAAAATTGAAATAGAGTTGGAATGAGACAACTGAAAGCTCCCACCCAAATTAAAATGATCATTATGACGAGATGACGGGTACGGTAAATCCTGGAGAGAAGAAAAAAAACAAATTTAATTATTATTTCCATCATTCTTACACATTAGCTACTCGTCAGCATCCATAAATTTTAGTAATGGGGGAAATAGTCAATAGTTGGAAAAATTTTTAGATGAAAATGTAAAGGGACGAATCAACATAAATCATGAGTTGAGTGATTTATGGGCTCCTTTCTGATTTATTTCTATTTAGTATATAGAATAGAACCTACATAAGTGTCTCTTACCTCGTTTCAATGTATGTAATGTCATTGTAAAATTCTTGGAGAGATTATATTGAAATTAAATTCATCATTTACTATTTTTAGGTGAGTATAAATAAAAGCTTGGGAGGTTAAAGTTTTGAGTAAGTTTTAGTTGGAGGAGGATAAAGAAATATAAAGACACAATTATATGATGGAGTAATAAAGTTGAGGGGGGAAATGCTCCTCTAATTTCTGTTTCTTTCTCAAATCCTGAAATAACGATGAGCATTTGAGGAAGCGTAGAGTATATAGCGAGGGGTAGTTTTCATTTCCATTTTTACGCGTCGTCAAATAAATGGAAGCAATGAAATGAGAAGAAAAAAACAAGCAAATGGTACTTAAAAAGAAGAGGTTCCGTTGCTTTATTCCTCTCACTTCCAAGAATCATTTATTCTTGACGGTTATTACTAGCACAAGTTTCAAGTGCTACCTCAGACAGCTCCAGTTTTCTGGGAGCATGTGAGCAGCTCAAGTATATAACCACATTTACGTTAATTCTCGTAAAATGGCTTTTGTATGTACATCTATAGTATGGAAGAAGTATTAGGTCTTTAGTATGAAACAATATAAGCAACAGCCCTTTTACTTAGGCAAGTGACCCTGCATAGGGAAATTGCCTGTATTTCCACACACACACAGATAGTTCTACTATTTATGGTGGTATATATATCCAAGGACCCAGAAAATTCATATTTCAAAGTTTCCATTAGGTCACCTTTTTGGTAGAGGCAATGCTCAGAAATGACCCCCATTCTGTAAAGTACATGACAGTTTGGAAAGTCCCAAGGGCCACATTACGTCGGGTGTTGGTTTAAGGCGGGAATTTAATCTTGCGGAAATTTATTTGTCTCAATAATACCTTTTGGCTGTCTCAAATCTCAGCGGATTTAAGTTCGAATCAAAACTTTGGCAAATCCAAGCTCTATTTTATACATTTTGTCAAGTAATACTTTTCCCATTTAAAGAAAACTCGAGAAGAATTTTCAAGCTAAAGTTGGTTTTTCCAGTTTAGTTAAGCCAATTTTACATATTTATAAAGCGAGGATGAATATTTCTTCAAATCGTGTCCAATGTGATTCTTAATTTGGGTAAACTATCTACCTTTACTATAGGCTAAGCCTCAGCAGTTGGTTCAGTTTTGGCTGGATAAATTTACAATAACATTTGCATTTAATTGTTCAAGCCCTTCCACTATTGTGAAACATACAAGTTAATAAATGCTCCCTGTGGTCTCAGAAATTTACATGTTATTAAAATGTTTCTACAGACAGGGATTAGTTTGATAAAAAGATGGTGTGAATGCAGTTGCACTGACAAAAGTATGTCATTTATTTAAACTTTGTGAAGTCATGAAGAGAAATGATGATGTAAAGGTGAGCTTCTTCATAAATTGAGTTAAAAATCGTGCAGTTTTAGAAATTTCACTTGAAAATTATTAGATTTTTCAAGCTAAAAGGGGCTCCCCTTTGAAAATTAAAATTTAATAAATTCAGGTGTAGCTTCTGATCTGAAAGGTTTTGTGAAGGAGAAAGAACATAATTTGATTAGTTGATAGTAAAAGGATTCAATTTCAACTTTTTCTTTAGGATAGACACTTCAGAGAGAAAGAGAGAGGCCTGACTTTTTAATGCATAAAAGCTTCAAGCTGATATTTCACTTTAGAACTTTTCTCCTTCCACCCTCTCACTGGCCTCATAAATAACTCGAATTTCTCCCTTGCCTGTCTTCCTCTCCCCTGGCCTCCAATTTCCAGTTAATACATTTCAATCCTTAGATCCTACCATATCATACCAAAGCTCCAAGGTAAAATACACGCGTTTCCAGATTACCTACAGACGACAGACACTTTACTTTCCAGAGACTCAATCATTTGATTCAAATCTGGCGAAGTCTAAAGAATTATTATTCCATATTTCTAAACTACATTACACATAAAGACACCGCTCAGTAATTCTTTACGATGAATTCTAGCACTCTAGAAAATATAAAATATAAAATTCAATTTTTCGAGAATAATCGTAGTAAATTGAATTTTTTAAGGTCATTCACCCATAACTATGGATATGTAAATGACAAAAGCTAAAAGTAAATTGGTAGTAGTGAAGAAAAGAAGTGAACTGATAGAGAAATGTCATTGAAGAAAATTATGTTAAAAAATTCAAATCTTTTTTTCTTTTGTGCAAGAGTAAAAGTATGTGCAATGGCTATGCACAATGCATACGTATGCAACCAAAGAATTTTTCTACATTTATCAACGACTCCCTTCACATGATGACTTCACCGAGCCATTCAAATGTTTGCATTCCATTACATGAATGAAATGAAGCGGAAGTCCTCCACTGGAATCTCTACAGAGTCTAGCCCCTGCCAGGCAACGTATGATCACCGTGGATACATCCTCACAAAAAAACCTCTAATCCAAAGTTTTGACTTTTGACCAAGTTTTTTTCTTCTTCTTCTTCTTAAACTTTTCTATATCCTCCCAACTTTTTCCCCTATAACCCTGGAGCAAGAATGGTACACAAAAGGAGAGGGAGAGAAGATGAAGAGTATTTCTTTTTTTACCATGCTAAAAGTGTGACAAAAAGTTGAAAAGTTGTCATCAGAGAAAAAAGGGATAAAAATCATCTCTCTTCTTTCGCTATCTCCTCTTTAGGCTCCTCAAATATTCCCCACATTTCTTCCCTAATACTGCCCAAGGATGTCATAAGAATACAAAATCCTCGCCTATCATTATCATCACCCTAGAAAAAAGCAAATTTTTCAGCTTGACAATCCATAGACGTAAATATATACATTTACACTGTCTATATTTCTCCTACATTAACTGAGAGGCCCCATTTCCATTTCAATGTCCATTGCTCATGAAAATTCCGTGGTAATGGTGAGTACGAGACAAACTTAGAAATTCCCTTCAATTCATAATGGAAGGGTACTTCAAAGAGAGAGTGAGAGAGAGAGAGAGAGGCTGGTTGCGTGAGAGCAAGAGCGAAGATGATGGGGCTCATTTAGAAACTTAGAGGAAAGGACGCCTCTCCTGTTTAGAAAGTATTTGGTGAAAGCAAGCGGTCATAGACCTAGAATTACACCTCGGAAAAAGATAAGGAAATAGCAACCATTATTAACTATTATTATGAATGGGAGCCGTCTTGTGGCTCTCCACACTTTTCTATGCTTAGTATATGGACAAATGTACACAGCCGCTGGATTATGTAGTATTATTTATATTATCTACTCCCTCTAATACACGCCATATGAAATAAATGCATGTGGCATGTAGATATAGAAGAGTAATACTACAAAGAGCGCATTCTAAGGAAATTCCAAGGATCAAGTCAACATAGAAAGAAAGAGGAGTCTTTGACAAAACCAATGATAGTTGAACTGCATTTGAACTTACAAAGTAATGTGGGCTTGTTTTCCTTGGCTTTTTCCTATATAACTTTACATAGGCATATAAATACAAGAGGAAGTCATAAAAGAAAATAGAGAGCAAAGAGAAATCAAGGGTTGCATATGTATATTATATTACACTGCGAGTATTAACATTGGCGGTGGTTAGTGTTTTTTGTTGTTGCTGCAATCATAAGAAAATTTCTGAGGCTAAAGGACTTCCTTATGAAACGAAAACTTGTAAGAAACTTGAAAGGATTTTGTAGAAAAATATTTTGTACGTGTATTTTGTTGGTTCAATATTGAGACAATCATTTACTTTGAAATTATCACTTATGTAGGTCACGTCTGTTGACTTATGTACGGCTTGTGTTATGAAGAAAATTTATGTTTGGGGTGAGTTAAAGTAAATATTTTCTAGCAATTTACAGACACATACAAACACAAATACAATTTAAAGGAAAGGCAATTGTAAAAATTGCTTACCGTGGATATAGCCTGGGATGACCAATCATGACATAGCGGTTGATGGTAATGGCCAACACGGTGAAAATGGAGACAGCCATGAGACCATAACGAAAGAATGGGAAGAGAACACAGAGAGTTTCTCCATGAACCCAGCGCCGGTTCCAGAACATCGACGCCGCCAGAGGAAGATTGAAACAGGAGAAAATCAAATCTGATCCACTCAAATTAATGATGAACATTGCCGTCGCATTCCGTACCTGGAAACACATAGGAGAAAAGGGAAAGTTGTAAAGTTTGTGTAACTCATCTTAGTCTTGGAAATTCCCCTTTCAACCTGAGTCCTCTGACATTCTAAGTAGACAATTAGTTACAACTGCCCCCATTTATCTATCAAATGCTTGCAATTTATCCAATTAAAGCCAACACTATTTCCCCATTACCACTTTGCCCAATACGCTCAAACATTTACTTTCTCCAAGAGTATCCTCCTCAAAAACTCACGTACTCTCTTGAACACATTCGCCCAAATAAACACACTCCCCCTTATAAAAAGAATTGCCAAAAAAACGACGTAGTCTGAGGAATCTGGAGGGAAGTCTGTAGAATATTTTTTTATCAAACCCACGAAAGCTTTCCAACTAAAAGTATATTTTTTAGCCTCCATCCATCGAATTCATAGTTTGTTGTTTACTTTAATTAAACAAAATGACACAATTGCAACTGTCAACTTTCTAGAAAAAGGAAGAGGCGGGGGTAGATCCACTATGTAAACTTCCAATGCAATGGAAACTCTCTACAAGCATCTCTAAGAGAATTCAGAATGGAAGACAAAAGAGGCGGGGATGGAACTGATGGAAACAAGAAAGAATTCCAAGGAAGGAACGAGGAGAGAAAATATATTGGACAAGTTTCCTAAGGGAACTTGAGTCTATGGTAGCGTGTCCTCCTTCCAAATCAAAATGACTAGGAACTTTCCATGTTATTTTTTTTCTTCTTCTTCTTCCTCTCTAGTTCCAGAGTCCTCCTCTACTAACATTTTGCCCAGCTGGTGTAAACGTCCTTTAAAGAGTAATCCTAGAAAGTCTGCCTTGAAAAGAAATCGACAGGGCTAAGGAATCTGAGTAGAAACTTAACCTATTCTATGTATGTATCCTTCCAGCTACTCTCATAAAAATTAAATCACATGCTGCTTCGTAATGCCTTGAAATTAATTTAATGTAAATTCACCACTCAAATCCCCAACTTATCTCCTTCAAATGACAATACTATTGAAAGACAAAGCATACGAAAAATAACGTTTCCTTCTTTATCTCATATCCTCACCACCTGCATAGACTTGGGGAAAGGACAGATTTGAAATTGTAATGATTTGCTTCATAAATAATTTAAATACATTTTTCTTTATGCTTTTTCTATATTTTTTCCTATATTTTTATATCTACTATGTTCGTTGAAATGACAAAAAATCTATAGTGCACGTGAAGTAAACAGTGGAGACGGATAGGAAATAATAGGAAATAAATATGGTTGGAGAAGAAATGAAGGAACGATTGGTAAAGTTTTTTTTTCTCGATTTAACAGAAAAATCCTATAATGTGAATACAGTGAGACGTGAGATGTCATAAAAAATGAGTAAATATAAGAATGGGAGCCCGAAAAAACTAGCAAAACATTTGGGACTCAAGAGCTTTCCTAACGAGTACTCTCAACAAAGAAGCGGGTGGAATTTTATGAGTTTCTCTCCCGATCCGGATCGCCCATATAGACCCACGAAACGAGTTTCTCTTTAGACTATGTGGTATCAACTAAAAGTACGAACACACTTTCATATGTTTCTTATATATACAAGGGAACTAGAAAAAAGACAGCGGCTCTCTCTCTCTTTTACAACACAACACAAAAAACATATATATTCACAAGAGTTGTTATTATTGACAACCATCCCTTGACATATACATGAGAGACACACTGACACATACACACACACACTCTCTCTCTGGACTTATCACTAAAGCCCAAAACCAATACGTTAATATTATCCTTTCTCTTTTCCCTCAACCTCAACTTCCATGCATCCAAAAGGGAAAAGTTTATTTTTTTACTACAACTTAAACGATACATACCCTTGCAGTATGAATCGTCCTATAATAACATATATATTTCTGAAAAAATTACCACTACTTTATACAAACACGTATATAGTAGCGTCGCACTTATCTCGCGCTCCATTCCACAGTAGCATGTACATATTTTTTATACTCTTGGCTCTTTGGCCGTCTTGGTGTAGAAAAAAGTAAGCATTGAAAAAATACAAGTGGTGACTAATTTTTCTCCTTTTTTTCCTATGTGGCAAAACTCTTAAACAAAATCCTCATATTTTTGTTTCCATAATTTTTTGTCAGCACTTTTCTCTCGTACTTTTTAAGTATGTGAGAACAAACGAGGATCGGAGATGAAGACAGATATAAGAATGTTTCACGCTCCCGTAGCTTAGGAACAGTAACTTCGTTAATTTTCTACATGCAAGACATGTATACCTGAAGAAAGTAAGAGCAGTAAAAAAAAGTATGTCAGAGAACGTAGGAAAATATATTTTAATGAACGATATGGGAACCTCCATAATTTCAAATTAGGTGCGTATGATTGGGAATATACGGAAACTCATGTAATAATTCTTTACGCTTCCTTGCTATTCCAATAAAATTGTGTACGCAGTGAGAGGCATAAATTATGAATGAGTCTTGAGTAACTGTAACAAAAATATGTAAAACTTGCTACATCGTGCTTTTACATAAACAAATAGTCCTCACGTAGCTTGAAACGTGGCTACTCTAGTGAATACAAAACCTACGGAGAAAATAGTGTGTTACAAAACTTAATGCTGCGAAAAACCGTTTCGTAACGTTTTCCTTAGGGCTCCAACACTCAAAAAAAGGTTTCAATTTTCAAGTGAGACGTAAACTTGAGCAACATGTTTTTTTTTACAGAATAATCATTACATCTTGTATCTACAGAAGGAAATCGAATTTAAACTTGGAATTATGTATATTTGTGGCAATTGTAAAAAGTTGAAGTGTGGAAATTGTAAAAGAGAAAATGTAGTGACAACGGAATTTTTTTCAAATAACACCAACATAAGAATTATCGTTAATAATAATTGGATGGAAAATCGAACGACATACGACCAGCATGGCAGACTGTTAAGATAACATGGTTCGGGATGAAGGAGATGAGAAACTACAGCAATAGTTTCTTTTTCTCAAGAAAAAAACGTAAATGTATGTGTGAAGAAGGAGGAAATTGAAGGAAGGAGTGTCTCTTGGGGAGGAAATACATTTTTTGCCTATTTCTTCACGTAATTCTTCTCTGAGTGTAGTAAGAGTTTGGCGTTATGGCCTGCCAAAAAACATGTGACTTACTCTCCATAAAGTAACCTACATACATTGAAGAGGTGGAAAATATGCCCGCACTAAATTTCAGACACTCGGCAATTTGACTCACGGTGTCATATCCTCTCATGTCATCAAGTCCTGACAACTTGAATCCAGAGTGAGAGAATTTCAAATGTGCTCCATAGATTCGTCAGTGAAGCATTCGTAGAATATTACCAAGTTCCCTTCTTCATTTCCTTGTCGGGCCATTGACGAACCTTTTCTCATTGTAGCGTGGAGTTGACATACAGCGAAGGATGTACTAAGTTTTCATACATAAACTTACTACAGCTGCGACTGACACAAGAAACAAGGTTGTCCAATTTCTTAGCCCTCTCTATACACTTAAAGTTCATTGCTCCATCTAATTTTAAGTAAAATGACAGAATTTTTCTAAACGATGATTCCCATAGTGTGTTATAGCTATAGTAATCTCAATGTAAAAAGGTGCGTAGAATTTATGTTTCGCTAGAATTTAATTCCAGACTAAAATTCAAAAGTAGTGGAAATAGTAAGTATGTAATCATCCGGAAGAGATCAAGTTGGCACAAGTTTTTTTCTCATTTAAGTATGAGCAGCTTTATCTCCAACGTTCTGTCTCTTTGTCCAAACACATTAAAGAATTAATTCATCTCTTCCTTGAAAAATTCTCTCTTTTTCCCCCTTTTCCTTGTACAATTACAGCGAAAGGCCAATTTATCATTTGGTTTCTTCTACAACACACAGTCACTTTTCCGTGTGGACTTTCAGCCCTTGTTTCCTGATTCAATTATAAGTCTGTGTGTTAAAAGCGTCAACAGTAATGAAGTAGTGCGTGTGCTGTTTTTTTTTTACAGAGAAACGCGTGCTTTTATCCCAAAGCCAGGGTTTAGAAAAGCTCGAGAATTTGTCTAGTGAATTTAATCGCTCTTTGCATTATTATGATTCTCGCGGACCAGACGCCTATAAAAGATATGACATTGACTTTTGCACTTGTAAAAACATTCATTCAGTAGAAGCAGAGTCCCTTCCTCCATCGCTCTTCTCCATGTGACCGTGCAATGAGGAAGGGAAAGAGATGCCTTGACTTTGAGCTCCTTTACTCAGGCTTAGAAGAGTTTATTCCTGGATTTGTCCTCTCAGTAATAAATTAACTCGGCTCTTTTAATGAACCCCTCGATCTTTTCTATAGTGATGGGTCATTTTTTTGGCTGGTGGGAGAACAAAAGGAGGACAAGTTAAAGTGAGTCGGGGGAGATGTTCCTTGGACAAAAGTTGTAGGCGGAACTGCAATTAATCTCAGACTTGTTGGAGCAAGACCAAAATGTCACAGTGTATTGTCAATTGCATCTTGAGCTATGGCACTATATGGTGAAAGTGCTACTACATCTGATCACGCATAAGACTCCATAGGGACTGTGCCTTTACATGTCTTTTTCTCCTCCTTGAAAGAACCTTAGCTTTACATTGAATTGGCCATCAATTTTCCATTTTTCTTTTACACTTCTTGGAAATGATTCAAAATCCTCAATTGAGGATTCTATAGCTACGAGCTCATTGTAATTTTGCAATTACGTAATTTTTGTAATGTTAAAAAAGAACTGCTATTTTCTGTAGTTATGTATAAAGGAAATCAAGGAATAAATAATGCAATTCATTTGAATCCATTGCAGTCTGCCCGCAAGAGGAAGTTACAGGTCAGCTGGAACAGGGAGCGAGTGCAGCATATTTTTTACAAGGAATAATAAAAAATCCCAACTTCCGGCATTGATTCATGAGAAAAGCATTTGCCGTAGGTCGAGAGTCGAGAGAGAGAGAGAGACTTTACCTATTTTTTGTATTTAAAGTACTATAAGCTTTATATTTACAACAGCAATGAAAACTGCAAGTTGCAAAAGTGTCTGTGCCCTTTTGCGTCTCTCCGTATAGTATATTTATATAAATACATGCTTTTTATATGAAGAACTATAGGAGGTATATAGGTAATGCTGACCAAGAGTAAAAAAATAAAGGTTACCCCACCCCCATAATACTAACTCCCTTGGATGCAGTATAGTGGAAGTAACAAAAAACGAAGGCCCTCCACAGTGAAGCTATTGACTGGAAAGATTTGTATGCGTTTTTCATCCTTGACTCATTTTCGCGCCTCCATTATTGTCGGGTGAAATAAAAGTGAGAGTGGAAAGACATGTTAAATTCATCCAGTTTTTCCAGACATTTTATGATCACATATAGTCAAGACTACCAGCTGCTCCCTCCGTAATAACTGACTTCCTTCTCACACACACACACACATACACACTGCCACTTTCTCTATTCTCCTCAATATAATACAGAGCCCCTATTATATGCATCTTGAAGATGCATATAAAAAAGGAGATATTGGACGACAGTCATAAGAGTTATATCTCTACATGTGTATTTATATAATGTGTAGCCCATGTAATTTGGGAGGTTGTGTAGAAACTACTGTGGAGTCCTTCCCTTATGAATTACAAACACTTTTGGGAGTCGTCATGAGCGGAATAAAAATCAAGGCATTAAAACCCTTGAAATTGTCTCCAGTCAATAAAAATTCAATGAGGGATTTTTACCACACGTTTTCACTTTATTTCTCTCTTCTTCATCTTCTTCTGCTAAGATAAGGATAGTCCAAAGGATTACAAACTTGACTTGTTTTTTTAGCAGTGTAAATAAACGCAATTTAAAATTTCCATGTAAACATTTTAGTACAAGGAGTGTGTGGGAGAATGTAAAGAATTATGAGAATTATGTATTATTGAAGCTTTGTTGTGAGGAGTGAGGATGATAAAAACAAGGTTTTTAGTTGAGAGACAACTGGAACCTCCGGCTGTAGTTTAATAGGCTATAGAATGAATGATAAAGCAAATTGTGTGTGTGAGGAACTGTAGTCTCTCGACGCAACGGAAATATGTGTGTGTGTGTGTAGATACGTCGGAAGGAAGGCTTTGTTTGAAATAATACAAGTTTGTTAGAGAAGAAACGTGGTGGCAGGGCTTCCAATAATGCTACTTCTTCTCTTACTACGGTATTGTAACCACAGGGGAAAGATTAAACAAGCAAACTGTTTCCAATGAAAACAAGTCAAGTGTGGTGATGGTTGATACTGTAGAGAGAGACCACATAATCGTTAAGTTAACACAAGCTCCATGCTGGGCTTGCTTGTCTCTTCCCGTCCATTCCATTCTCTCTGTGTTAGCCTTCATGTAGACATAATTTTCTCACGGGTAGTTTCAACAGTACAAGAGAGAAATACTTTAATCCTTGTCTGTAAACAGGAGTATGTAATTTCATGGCTCTGCTCTGCCTCTCCTCTCTGTCTATCTTCCGGAAATTGGTCCTGACTGACAAGGTTCTAACATAGAATAATTGTTCCATTGATTGGACATTTTTAGTATTGTGTAATCTAAATGAATCTGACTTCTCACTATATTTTTTTCCTAAACCTTGTTATTCCTTGATTATTTTCAGTATCCACTGAGAGAGCGTGTGTGTTCCTAAAAATAAGATTTTGGTTTTACTGCAAATAGCAAAAGAGGATTTGATTTTGTCATAGCCATTCGCTTCTTATCGAACTTTTGCATTCACTCGGGAATGAATGCTTGTCCTTGGGTGAATTTATGGGGTTTTTGGGGTAAATCTTCACCTCGGGAAATGTAAGGGAGAAGGTTAATTTTAAATTCTTCACTTTTTTATGTTTAGCATTAAATCCCAGTTTTTATGTTTAGAATTAAATTCCAAATTATTACGAATGGAATTCAATTCCAAATTTTATGAGTGGAATTAAATTCACAATTTTGACGGGAAGTAAATTTCGAATTTTTAGGTGTAGAATTATACTCATAGTTTTTATGAATAAAATAAAATTCAAATTTTTTATGAGCACAATGAAATTCCAAATTTTTATGGGCAGAATCGAATTTCAAATTTGCATGGGTAGAATTAAATTCCAAATTTTTAGGTGTAGAATTAAATAACCAATTTTTCTATACGAAATTTAAGAACCAATTTTTTATATGTGAAATAAAATCCCAAAGTTTAATTTGTTTCGTTGGTTATTCAAAAAAAAATTTTTACGGCTACGACCCTACCAAAAAAAATTGCTGAGTTAACTTGAAAAAGATGAGTAAATATATAAGGCAATAACAAAAGGAACTATAAATGGGGAGATGAATACGAATCATAAATGAAAGAGCTAAAGAAGTCCCCACAAAATATAACAAAATTGAATGGCAACTGCTTTTAAATGCCATCATTATTCCCACACTTATAGCCATTCCCTGGAGAGCAGAGCCAATCTTGAGTAGTAAAAAAGTGTAAAAAGACCATAGGAATTTTAGGGATGAAGAAAATAAGAAAAAAGTCAAGTTGATTCAATCAGTTTTATTTTGGCATTTCCATAAAGTTAATAAGTATCTAAAAGGGAATCCCTATCTGACAATGGCTCGAAAGGACGCTCCTCCACAGCCCGATAAATTCCCTTGAGCTGACAAAAGGTTATGCACGTGCAATGTTGTCCCAGTAATAGTAAGAACTATAGGGGAAATTTTTTACTCCCCAAGAATCTTGATTTTTCCCTCGCGTCTGCATTTTTCCTCCAAGACTTTATGCATAAAAATAAAGCAAATGGCTCTCCCTTGACTTTCCCATAGCTTTTAAACCACTTCCCTACATATTGTTCCTACACACTACGAGGGCTTGAGACTGACAATGAGAGTCGTGTCTCGGGTGAAGAAAGAACGGCGGATATTGACATACACGTTTGCATTTGATAGCAGTCGTTAAAATGCGTGAAACTTTCTCTTGGAGTCTCATCAGGTCGTTTCTCCATTGGACTCTTTTCTCTCTCTCTCTCACTCTGCTCTAGTTTTCAATGTAAATTGTTATTCTACGGATTTTTTCACTTTCTTTTTATTTTCCTCTCATCGATCTCCCGCCCTTTACTTCATTAGCTCTCTTAGCTCCAACTCCTCTAGACAAACTTCCCGCATCTCCTGTATTGTACTTTTAACACCACTCGACTCTAATCTAATATATTTTTTATGTACGCTATTTCTTTGTAAATAATTTTATGTTCCTACCCCTAAAAGGTACACATGATCCTCATACAATAGGACCAAACTATCCTTTAACTCTAGGTAATTTCCAAAACATACACGCCACTTCTTCAATCCCAATTCCCTCTTACAATTAGTGTCTCTCTGTAGGAAATGTCTTAATAATGATAGTTAATTTAATCGGAACAAGCCATTGTTTGTGAGTGGAAGGGGAAAGTTAGGGACGGTGTCTAATGTAGACAAATGCGCAAATTTTTGAACCGTTACCAGGCTAAAAGCTTTTAGAGCGGGAAAAATCTCCTTCCACTTCAATCCTCCACAAGTATCCTTTTGTATTACTTTTCCTACACATGAAATATTGCGAACATTTACACATGAAATAACTCCAATGTGTTTGAGTAATGACGTGGGGCCGAGGCATTTTCTTTTTTGGCAGAGACTTTTCCTCCTCAGCCGTGGAATATTTATTATGTGCTTTCACACATAAAAAAATCTATGATACATTTTCCTACATGCATGCATATCTAAATATATCACATAAACATTCATTTTCCTATATAATGTTACACATAGCTCATAGCTCCATAATGGTTCAAGTGCATCATATCACTAAAGAAAATTCCCTATAATAGTTTTCTAGCATTTACATAATTTACGCAGGAATTCCCCTGGTGAATGGCTGAGGAGAAGGCTCATATAATTATTATGTTCTAATACTTTATTATAGCCATGTTGTCCTTTGATAACGATCATTTGAACTTTGTCCCTATTACCACACTACATTACATCATATACGATTGCACTCGGGATAAACTCTCCATACTTTACCTCCTACCCTCACACTAATGTGTAACACTGTCATTTATATAACGGTAGGTCAATGGTTGTTGGCAGCTAATTACAATTAATCGTATAAAATCCCTAGCATGCTCTTACACACACCACGGTAAATGGTTCCATAAAACTTTTACTACACTTGCCAAATTTCACTAGACTGGCAAAAATGCAGCATGGAGGTTGTCAAGAATTTTTTTTATTCGATTATTCCTTGGAACTTTTCTTTGTTTAAATAAGAACGAGACAGTGTCAAGAATTCTGAATGAAACACTCGTGGAAAAAAGACTCGTGACAAAGTGAGCGTAGGATTGATCAGATTAGTATTATTATTATGAATGTGTAAAATATTGGAGAGGGTCCAAGCTTAATTTTTATTATTATTATGTACATTGTGTGTGTGTGTGGGTACATATTACATTGGCAGATGGAACTTATTTTTAATAATATGTTTTTTAGAACCGTGGCTTCTGAAAATAATTGGAGCTATTGTAGTGTGGGATTTTTTTTCCTTATGATGAATCACAGGTTCAAGTCAAGGATTTACGAAATTTGTTTTAGCTTAAAAAGTGTCTTTGATTAGGAAGGTTTGGTTCATACATTATTTTAGAGGTTATTCAAGGCTAAGAAAGGATTAACATCTGGAAATAACAGGATTGTAAAAAAATTGTGTTTTTCCTTTGAAACGCTTTTTTCACTTGAAACATTTTGCTTGATTTTTGACAACATTAAATTTATAAGGAAAATTAAACATATGTGTCATAGAGGCATGAAGTTGAGGTTTGTATTTTTAAAGCATTGCTTCCTTGTGGGTAGTCTATGCGGTGAAACTGTAGACCTTAGATTTAAATTAAGAGTCCCCTATCATTTATGTACTATTATGCATGTATGTACATATGGGCTAGATATTTATTCAGCCCTGTTTCTTTCAAATTGGATTTGTTGCAGATTTTTTCTAAGCTCTCCTCTATAGAAAAGAAATACTCAAAGAAATGTATCTCTAAAGCAGTTCATTGGAAATTGAGAGGTGTTATCCATAATGTTATGGGATAAAATAGAGTAAATATTTAAAGCACGAAGATGGAGAAAATGTGAGGAGAATCTCTACGCCTTTATAACTCCATTGGTTTCTATATACTATTGAAAGAAGTCATTTTCAGCTTGGAAGAAGGACAAGAAAAGGGAGAGCAGGGCCTAGATTTCCCAGGAAATTGTGTCACGCAATCCTCTCCATTCACCATGGAATGAGCATTGTATGGAGTTAAAGGAGGAAGACTCCCACAAAATGATATCGAATTCATTTTTTTCTCCCTCCCAGTCTATATCTGCCATTTCCAGTAATGGTCAACTGCCTCTACGACAGAAATACAATACAAATTCCCTTTTTTAGCTCTCTCTCTCTCTCTCTCTCTCTTCAGGATTCAAGTAAGTTCAAGGCTTAACTCTGCCCTGGTTTCTTCTTTATATAAATATAAGAAGAAGAAGCTACAAAAAGACTAGATTGAGTGGAGCAAGTACTGGAAACTTTTATTCACTTCTATTGGTACATTGCAATAGTGTGCTTGATTACATCCCAACAATGCAACTTTTATGTATTCCTACAAATAATTAGCATTTGCGTATTCTACAGCCTAGGAAATCATTATAGATTCTACAAAAAACCCCTACGAATAAACATGCCTAAAATCTCGAGAATATAGAGAAATGAGAGCCATGACCGCAAACATCTCTCTCCACTCGCACTCGCACAACTATCTAAATACTTTGGTAAATCTAATTTCAGCATATCAACAACGCAAAGCTTGCGTCCATGCTAGTTTCCAAGAATTATTATTATTAAATTCGAAAGGAAATGATTCCTCTCCACTAAAAAGCACTCATTACTAAATTTAAGCTCATTTTAGAATCTAAATTGTAGCTTATAGTGAAACTCAATTAATTTCTTATCAGAGCCATTGACCTCAAATGAGAATGGAACTTTCCCACACTTTGTTTTAGCACACTTTCTGCACGTTCTCTTTTAATGGATTTCATAACAAATCTTGACTATTTAACTTGAATAACTTATTGCTTATTACGCTCTCAGAGTTAATCCTCTGGAGACATAATATATTATCATACAAAGCATATTCATATGTGCACTATATTATGCTTTCTTCCTACCAGCAGCTTATACTCATTAGGTAGAAGTGTAGCTATACGTGCGAGAAGAAATGCGGCACAAGGATAATATAATGAATGTGATTTAACGGTAGGAAATTTGACGGGAAATAAACTTCACAACTCATCCACATCTTCTCTGGGAAAAAGTAGGTTAGGGAAGATTGAAGTGTTCAAAAATGAATCTAGACTTGTTTAAGAAGTTCCATTAAGAAAATACTTAAGAAATAAATATGTGATTCCTGGAGGAAATAAGGGTCTTTAGTAGAGGAAGCAAATCTAGGCGAAGAATCAAAGGGCCAATCATTGCTGGAACAGGAATTTAGTTAATTCCTTGACACTGATCCATGAGAAATGAGGAACAAAATGAAATGAGGACAGTTTAAGTATTAACCCTTACTAAAAAGATATGGTGGGGTCTGTAGGTAGAGATAAGAGGAAAACTTTTGCTCTATGGCTATAGAAATAAATATATACGTTCCACGTACAGCTGTGTACATATTTCCTATATCATCCAATGGAGACTGAGTAATTGAAGAATATTGGAAAGATACAAGCAATTCAGTAAGAAAATCCGGTAAAGCATGATCATTTGTCTCAAAGGGTGATTTCCTATCGCCTGGAAAAATGGAAACCCATTTCCTCTCTCGTAAATCATTGCCTCGTATACGAAGTAAAAATGTAAGAGCAAAAATCATGAAGCTTAGAGACGTTAGGTATGTAGTCAACTAGTCTCTATACAAAAGCTTTCTCTCTCTCTCTCTTTTTTTCTTTACTTGCGTGGTCCATTTTGAATTGCGACACGACTTTTCACAAATGACACATTATGCACAGCTCCTGTAACGAAAATGGCCCAAAATAATATCTTTTATGGATTTTTACCCCCCGTAAATCATTCCCTCTCATATCCGTCCGTACACAGTAACATATACGTATAATTTGTGAAGAAAACTACTTTTGTGTATAATGCCCCCATATTTTCATATAGAAGACCCAAGTCCTCTAGTATGTACTCTTCGCCATTGTATTTCTTTTTCATCAAGAACAAGTCACTCCTCCAAATTGTAATCCCGTTGAATGCTAGCCAGAAATTCACTTTGCATGGGAGCGAAATCTTATTAAATTCCTCCACTCTCGCTATATGCGCTTGTTAAAATATTGTATGTCCTATTACTACCATGATCCTTAACAAACATAGACTGCATAAATATTACTACAATAAAACTCATCTACATTTTTTATCCCTCCCCGCATTCACACGACATTAATCCCATCCAATATGTAGTTTTTAACTTAACCTCTCAACTTATGAATGTTTTGCAAATAATATTCTCCCATTTTCCTATTAATTCTCCCCAATGTCAAGTTAAAAGGGACAAAGGGAGGATTTATGAGCGATTAGAAGTCATTCTCTGAAACTCTCATCTCTCCCGACCCTCACAATATATCATTTCTAGTAAATATTTTGCAAGAGCCTAGATTATTTCTAGTAAATATTATTAAAATTTTTTGGCACACATTCTCCTCACATTTCGTCCGTCCCTCTCAATGATTTATTTACATACAAATATTAATCAATTAAATTTGAAGTTTTCAACCCTGATCTTCCTTAATAAAAAACTCATGAATTCCTTAACCTCTTTTTAATAACAATTTCCGGCCTAATAACATAAATGGATTTTTATTGGCTCTATCCTCCAAATATTCAATCACTCATTTAAAACATTATGTGACATTTGTGGTTCGAATGTCCTCATAAATCCCACGAATTTTTATTGAAGACAGAGTTAGAGAGAGAGAGAGAGATTATTATTAGAGTCATAAAATAATAAAAAAAAGTTGAAGGAAATTATTACAATGTACAAATACTGGTTACAGTGGAGAGACTATTGTTTCTATATCTATACAACGTACATGAATTTATTCTCACTCCAAGATGAATTGCATACTTTCCTATGACCATAATTCATTGGATTGATTAAAGGAGGAAACAGGGATGGATTTTCGGAAGACGGAAATGGGTTCACCCGTCAAATTCACCGAGTGAAACCGTCAGGGAAGAAAGATTAGATGCGCTTTTGTGTACTACCACTACGTGTTTTTTTACTATATACTTTTCTCTAGCTTATGGATATAACTATATGCCTGTTTCTATGTGTGAGTGTGTGTGTGTGGGTGTGGGAGAAAAAGAGTATTCACGTCTCGCTCTTTTTTTATTTCAGTTGTTGGAAATCAAGAATCATGGGATGTTTAAAATGACTATAGTACGAGTAAAAAAAGATACATAGACCAAGTAGTATAAGTAATGTTCTCACGATCAAAGTTGACAGGATGCAACTTCTCAAGTCAAAGTAGCGGCTCACTCACCAGCTCCGAAATACAAAGTTGTTTGTAGGTAAAACTTTGTTTGCTTTCAAGTGACAAAATATCAGTGTGGAGAGTGGTAGTATAAATGTCAAGCTTATAAGTAGGGAGAGATATATTTTTACTATTTTTATAGTTTCACACATTCTAATGTATAGGGTTAAGTATGCAAATACTATACTACAAAGCTTTATAGACCGCATTCTCAAGGTATACTTTTCTTTCAAGAGGGAATAAGAAAAGCAGACGACGAAGACGACGACAGTGAGAAAAATAGAAGAGGACTTTTTGGCGGAAAGGGTCAGACGCATTCATTCATTCAACCACCAAGTTTTTTTTCTCACGAGTACTAAAACTTGTACATTCATTTCCAATACACTTGGTAGTAGAGATAAATATACATTGAAAAAAGATATACAAGAATTATTATCAATACACTCCTTATGGGCAATTCATCATCGGTTTTGTGTGACCGAGATAGTCTCTCTCTCTCCTAGTCAAGTTAGTACATTCACGCTAGATAAGATCCAAAAGCTTTCATTCAAATGTTTGGATTTTTTTCTTCTCTTCCCTTTTTTCCTACCACCCATGCAATGCTAGAATGAAAGAGTGCGAGGAGAGAGGAAGACAAGATAATGCCTTAGAAATTCCTATCACCGTGAAAGCTCCTACTACTCCCAAACAAACTGAATGTTAATGTTTCCGACCGTGACAATAGTGATGGAGACTTGATAGTACTTTTTTTGAGAAAAAAGTGAGAAGATAAAGTCAGGAAAATCTGTTATTGAGAATCATTACACAATGACAAGTTCCCCAGGCAAAAAGTTTTCACCATTTCTATCCTCGCAGTTTTTGGTGAGAAGTATATATTTTCCTCTCAATTCTTTACAGCTCTCAAGTTACTTTCAAAGTAAAATAGCCAAGTTTTTTTTATAAAGTGCTTTTTTTGGAAAAGATCTAAGAATATTGTAGGGGAAAATGTAGCCGAGGTTGCACTTGGAAATTCACTCATTCATAGTTCCGTCTCCTGCCCCATGCAAAAATATGTATATTTCTAGGGAAGGAGAGAGAGGAAAAAGAAGCGAGAGAAATTCATTCCGCCTACACAATTTTTAAATGTAGAGAGAGATAGAAATTTATATTCTAATCTTAGACTATCAATGTCACTTGCATTTGTTTGCGTGGGTGACATTATAAAATAGCTAAAGACTAGGCGATTAGTCTTGAAATATACTTGTAGTTGCATCCATTGAAATAACGTTTTTTTAAATTTATTCCCCCGCTTTGAATATAATTCTTTTGTGTAACATAAATATATCAATTTAGCATTGAGTACATTAGCAAAATAAATATATACGTAAATCTTGAATATAAATGTATGGGGAAAGTTTGTAGGATGTTAATAATAATAATTAAGAAATGCAAATCGATGGAGATGGATGCACTCGTAATTCACTTAAGATTTTCCCTCATTAATCCTTCCCTCTGCCACTCGAGCCTTGAGTGCTAAAAGGGAAGAAAATAGATTAAGGAACCTTCCTTTTAGGATGACATGACCGTAAATTATTTAAAGAGTGTTCATTAGCTTTGCATATCATCCCTCCAAGGAATATAGTGTTGGACGGTGATTATGAACGATTTTCTCCTATCATATAAATTCCAAGCACGGTTGCCAGAAAATCCTTATGATGGCTCGCAAAAGGCGGGTATAGTAATAAAATGCTCTTTTTCCCTCCGGTAGCCTTTTCACATCGTGGAATGTAGAGAGAGGAAGAAGACGCAGCCTTTCAGTAAATTAGATTCTCAAATTGCTACAATAGTAGCACTAGCCTTTGTTGTACGTACAATGTGCTTTTACCCTCATATCTATATCTATCCTTTTAACATGTAAATAGAAAGATCCCTATCTACGCTTTAATAGCTACATAAAATGAGACTTGGAGAAAGTCAGTGTCATTTTCCTGGCAAAATCTCCTGTTTATAATTACAGGGAAAGGTACATGTAGGCGCGTGCTAAAGTAAAAAAAGAGTCTTCTCTTGTAATGACAAGGTACGTTAACTTTCTAATTTTCTCATGCCATTTCGTCCCTTTATTGTAGAAGCCGGAATTTCTATGGTAGTGTTTTTAAAAAATCCCTTTTAATTTTTTTAATCACCATATATATTCATTAAACCAATGGCTAATGAAAGCTCCTTGGTTTGAACCTTCTCTAAATTCTAATGTCTTCCAGCCGACAGCATTATTATACATTGCACTGCAGTAACAAAACTCAATTTCAGGATTTCTATGCAATTTTCAAATTCAACACTTTTAGGAAGTTTAAGACTTTTAGGAATATGGAAGCGATAGAAAAAAATGTATGAAATTATTGCTCACTCAAAATTCCAGACTAAAGTTTTCTATGGAAATATAATAAAATAGGCCTTGGAAGTTTGAGGATAAAAACGTAGTCCTAGTTTTTGGAATACTAAATGTAAACATGGAGAAAATTGTTTTTCTTCTAGATTTTGGCTTGGTGTCTCCTCTACATGTACATATTTCCTACTGTAACCCTCTCCTTGGCTTTGGACTTGCATTTAGCTTTATGTATGTATACATCCTTTCCTAAGTACCTCGAATATTTCGAAAGCTTTGATGCATAAGATATGGAGGGAGGAGAGGTATGGTTAAGCCATAGAATTTTATTCCCAAACATGTTTTTTCTTCCTGTTTCTTTCCATTGGATTTTTTAAAGTTCTCTGTACTAGAGTTGTATATGAGAGTGAGAAAAGTTGTGGTATGTATTTTTTTATGTACATGATAATTTAGTAAGGGGAGAAAAGAAGAGTAGGAAATAACTGACGGAGTAGACGGAGTGAATATTTTGAGAAAGTTTTTGTAAATATAAATCCATTTTGCTTTGGAATCAATAGCTATAGTAAGAAAACACACGTACACTTACATATATTTGAATGAGGAGACAAGCTAAAGGAATTTCTTTCCACATGGTTGCTTCCAGCGCTTATCTTCTCTCCAGAGAAAATATATAGACCACCAGCTGAGCTCTTATGCATCACCCACAATCCTCCTCATTCTCATTTCCTGCTCTCTCACTCCTCCAGATTTCTCTACCTTTTTTCACTTCCTTACTATCTTTCCCATGCATTTACCTGTGTGTGAATTTTCCTTCTTTTCATACACAAGCAAGCCTTACTCTAGTAGCCTACTTTCACTCCATATATGTATTTGAGTGAAAAAAGTTCCCTTATGTGTTTTGTATGGTAAACACATTCGCATTATGATTACTTGGTCGTACTTAATTTACTTCCATGCCCAAAGTCTCCATGAATTATTCCTGCCTGGCTAGACTTGATTAACTGAAGATGTTCTTTCAAGAGAATGTGAAATGTACGTGATACATTTGCACTATGGAAAATTATCATACGCATGTCCCAAAGGCTTCACCTATTTTCATATTATTATCATCAAATGCCACTCGTCCTAGCAGAGACTTGGTTCTTCAGAGCATATTTTTATTCTAAGTGAAATGACTTTTATTTTTTCTAAACCAAGGGAAATGTTAGGATGAAATGACACACAAATAGAGTACAGAGGAGGAAAATAGGGTTGCGTTGGAAAAAAAAGTAGAGTGAGAGGAGGAGGAGGAGAGAGAAAAGGTTTGAGGGGAAAAAATAGGTCCAGAGAAAATGGCTAAAGAGAGGAAACCATGCAAAATAATGGATAGTAAAAATATGAGAAACTGAAGCTCTTTCCCTCATTCCCACTAAAACATTGGGCTGGCAAGGAGAGTGCTCCCCATATTAAATGCATAGCTTTGACTCTTAGGCATTTATATGTAATGATATTTCTATGTAACTATATCAGAGCTTTATAAGCCAAGGATTTTTCGGACTTGGTAGCATTTTTCGCAATTCCTTGTAGAAATTTATAGGATCGTTTCATTCATAATATTTCACTTTTTCTTTGTTATAGCACTACTATATGCAGACTATGGTGCAAATATGTATAGAGGAAATATGTGGAAGCATACTTTTATTTTATAATCACCTAATTCACCCGAATTTCCTTACTTGTTCCATCCTACCATGGAAATGTGAGTTGTACGAGCAATTTTAACTTGTCTTGCATATGTGTCACTTTCACTTGGTTTCTCCCAAGAGCCACTTGTCCTGTCGTGTAAAGAATATGGAACTACACGCTATATTGTATGATAAGCAATGTAGAGGATGTGAGTGGGAAAATAGCGTCTGCTTAAAACTTTTCACAGATTTCACACACGTTTAAACCGTTTGCTACTATAGGATCTGAGTGATCTTTTACAATTTGACTGCTTTTTCTTTCTCCTTAGGGATTGCATATTTTCTGTAGATGGAATTTTCCTCCTAACATTATTTCACTTTTCATTAGCATGATTCCATTATTCAAATTTTTTCACTTGTCTGTCGAGTGTAAAGCTCGTAGCACTCTCTTGCTCCCATTTGGTAGCTTTCAAGCAAATGACAAAATAATGTTGTTAAAATATTCAGCCTTGTAATTTAATTTTAGAGAGTGATAAAATTTTATTAAAAAAACACATTTACCATTTTTTATACATTACTGGAAAAATCTATGAGAATTTGTTGCTGTCTTCTTTCAAAGGAAGAGGATATTGATAAATTTTCTTTATAATGACTTTGCGATAGGAGGGAATGATAGAACATGGTAGTTTTAATTTTTGCATCGGAATTTAAATTAAGTGTGATTATCATAAAAGTGACTTTTTCCCTGCTCATTTCCTCCCATCACTATAAACATTTAGGCAAGAGGAAATGAGTTTTTCAAAGGGATTCAAGACATCATTTGAGAGGAGAGTTCGATTTTTCTCCAAGTTTCTCTCATAGTAGAGACTTGTACAAATTGAGTAAGGATTTTTGGCAATGCTTTGCGCCCGCCTACAAAATACAAAAGCTGATTTGATACCATGAGTACTAGCATAATGCGCTAAATGATTTTGTGCCCTATACAAATTCCAAAAGTACATGTATATTTGAATGTCTCGTCATAAATTCTACTTCCGACGGTGTAGATCTTGGATATGAGGATGAGTGTCATCAGCATCAATAAATATCATTTTTGTCTCCCCCTTTCCTTCATATTCACGTAGAGAGGAAAGACAGAGCTTGGAATCCCTTTGAGATTCCTCTGACTCCCCTTGTTTTTGTCCTACAAGAGTGCTATGTACAAAAGTTATAGGTACTTTGGTGACAGCTTACAAGCCTGTTACATTTGCTCCTTGGAATGCTAATTTTGCATTAGTTCCAACTTTTTGAATCCCTCCCAACTTGGAAGGATGGTAGAAGAATTTAAAGCTTGTTTCCATGTTCGAACTTTCAACTTTTTTTTCTCTTGTGCATTTTTACTTCTATAAATGTTACGTGTGTAAATAGAGAGACTATACATAAAATGTATGTACTTTTGAATTATTCCTCTGAATCCTTCTGAATTGTCATCACTTCTGTCAACATATTTTTTTTCCTTGAGAAATTAAAATTCTAATTTGGACGCTTTTCTCTCTCTCTACCTCTGAGTGATTTTTTTTACCTCCGCCTGTGCAACACCACTCCTTACACAAATCCGTGCTTAGTGAATGAATGTATTCATGCATATAGCCAGAGTTTCTCCATGTATTCTAATACAGTCATGTTAGAGCTCTGGGACCGGAGATTTCTCGTTCCTCGTTGGTTTCCTCAAGTTTTTTTTTTGCGATTCCGGTGGGGGTAAATAAATCTCAGTTAAATCAATCAGAGCACACAAGAAGGAAACAAGGATCATTGGGGAAAAGAGGAAAATCTGTAGAAACCAAAAGGCTTGACAATGTATTCGTGGTATAACCTCAGGAGTTAGATTGAAACCACAGGGAGTGATAAATCATTAGAGCGACTGCTACGCTACTATTCCCCACAGTAGCGCTTGCCTGTCTGAATAATCCCACCCATTCATTTTATTTCGAAAGGTTACGCTAATAGTATGTATAATATGTAGACTCTAACAAAATCCACGGTTGAACCGATGAGTCTTTCCTCTCAGAAAAGGAAATCCTCGGGAAATGTTAGGTTATAAATTAATCCTCTCCGCTTTTGCCATATCTTGAATGTGAATTTATTCAAAAAATCAAGCCTCAAATCGTCAAATCCTCCTCCAGAAAGAACCAGATGAACGCTTATATTTTGAAGTGGAGTAATGGGACCAAAACTTAGAACATTAAAATGGAAAAAGGTCTCAAGGAAAATTGGTTTGGGACTTTGCTATGAAGGGACAAATCGATGTGAGTCAATTCTCCCTGTCATTTCCATACTATTTCCAGTGTTTTAAGTATATACAGGCTTGTGCAAAAACCATACCGTCGAGAGAAAATCCACGGAGAGATCAAGTGTAATCAGAGCGTAACTTGCAAATGTTACATTCTTGTGAACCTAATCCGAGGGAAGCTCTAATAGAAAGGAGTCCCTTGTTTTTTCTCTGTAAATAGCTATGGTATTCTACAGTGACACATACTAAACTCCATACAATTTACTATATGAGCATTCACATCAAAATCATATTCTCAAAGGAACTATTGCTACACAATTTTGTTGACTTCTACAGGGCAATGTCCTGCCGTGCTACGAGGATCCTTCTTCTGAGGTTGTGGAAACCAATTGTGTCGTTCACAGCCTTTTCCCTTTTCCTATGAGCATTGACTGAGTGGGGAAATTGTATTTAGCAAATAAACAATAAAGGGATTCCAATTCCTAACAATAAGTAAACTGAGGAAAGTTCCTCCGCATCCATTTACGTTTGTAAATATTTATCCAATTACTAACAATGAACTCATACATACAAACCGTCAGTACTTCCTCATTATAATTTCATCTCCTAATCTTTAACGCTCCAGTAGATCTCCAATAAAGAAAATAAAATGGTTGAGAATCCATTTTCATTGACATTAACAATTCAACTGATTGAATTTGTACGAACTGACAAACAGTCAAAAAATTAATCGTTGCTCCTCCTCCCGTTCTTTGTCATCCCATTGCATCCCAGGGGCATTTATTAAGAGACAAAAGAAGAGGCTCGTTATAAATACTTGGTATTATTTCTCCTTCTTGTGGAGGTAAAAAAAGGCGAGCTAAAATTGTTCAAGTGCGAAATAGATGATTTCCTTAAGTTTAGCTCTTATATTTACTCATGTGTAGAAAGACATTTCCCTGATCATTTATCTCGGAGGATCTTCCAACAACTTTAGCCCTATACAAGGTAAGTGTATAGAACGTGAACGTAGAGAGAGAGAGAGAAAGATAGAAAAAAGCGGGGAAATGCACAAATAAAAAACTCAAGTAGCAAACTAGCCTATCAGTGATGGAATTTATGCAGGGACTTTAAACATATTTCCTAATTTTGACTCTTCTCGACAGTTACAACGGTGGGGGAGGTTGAAAATTTTAAATGAAAATTTTACATCAATTCCACTTTCCACCATCAGCATTAAAGTTTCTGGGGAATGAGACCATTATTTTTTATTTTACTGTGTCTATACTTTTACTGATAAAAAGTAGCTCTGAATATACGTACGTCTATCCTTGACTAGTAAAATATCATTTGTTGGCTTGTTTTTACCAAGGAATGAAACAAGTGGACTTTTTGCATTTGAGAGTCGTTAGAAAAATTTATTCTGAAACTTACTTACTGAAAGGGAAATAAATGTGTTTGTGAGAGTTGCAAGTAGAATTTTTCTACGTACTATGTACTTTTACTAAGGAGAAAATATGTGGATCACATCAGGAGATAAACGGGAAGGTTAAAAAAGTTTGTTTCATTTTTCCGCTCATAAATAGTACATGGTTGTTTATTCAAAGACAAAATACTTGAAAGAGCTACATGTAGGTGGAACAACTACTTCTCGAGACATGTGGGCACACTTCTAAAGCACCATAATAATATAGTACTAATCTCATATATTTTAAGTAGTTAATCTTACGTCTACTTTTACAACACACAAACACACATATGTACAGAGATATAAGTCAGGTTTAAATTTTATTACCACTGTCTCAGCCCATGTCTTTTCCTCTCTTTCACTTTCAGTTTACAACTTTTACTCTTACTATATTCACTCTCGTATCCATTAATCTCTATGTAATACAGCAGGTTCACAAAAATAAAAATAAAAATTTTCTAAGCATTTTAATTTGGAAAAAGTCCCTTAACATGTTAACATGTATTCTCGTGTCTACCATAGTACATACAAATACCAGGCATGTATCCTTGTCGTTCGTCGTATTCCTTTGTGAATCCAAGCCCACACACATTAGCTTATGAGTCTGGACCTAAAGTTCCGCCTGAGAACTAGTTTTTTTTATTGTTCCTTTATTACAACTTTGAAAGATTAAAGAATTGCAAAAAAATCCCCACGTCAGTCACAAAATACACTCTTGTGTATCCTTTCATCTTTTAAAGCATCAAAACACTTGCAATTAGTCCCTACTTTTATGTACTACTTAAAACATTATCCTTAGTACGTGCTGAAAGAGAAGTCCCAGAAAACTCATATAGTTAATCTGCATTCAAATAGAACCTTACTGAAAAATAGAAATTTATTTCCTTTTAAAAAGTATTAAAAATCTTTGAAAAACCTACGGACAAAAATCATTTCAAATTTACACAAAGCAGAGATAGGCAGAGACAGCGAGAGAGACAGATGAAATTTTTAAGTGGATTTCTCATGATTTAATTTCCGATTAAAAAGAAAAGTTTCGGTATCATTTGAAGCTTATTCGTTGTAACTTCTCGAGATTTCAGGTTTCAAATTATTTTTTCTTTTTTCTCTCTTCGTGCCATTGTTCGAGGATTGATAAAAAGGGATTTTTATGTTACCAAGCGTCCGTCTGTTTGACACGTATAGGAAAGATTGAATAGTTTTTATCTCGTATTTTGGTGGTTGGAAATTATATATAGAGAAATGTTAGGAATGATGGGAGGCTATAAAATGTGAGAGAACCACTCAGATTTCTGTCAGCCAAAATTGACAGCTTACGTAGTTGGAAAGGAGATTATAGAACTGAGCAAAGGGTTATGGAAAACTTTGGCTGGATTTAAGTACCAAGTGCTAGATAATAAAGCTGGGGTAACATGTGTATGTATATAAAACGAGAGTTAAATTTGCAAGTTTCTCTCTTTCCCCTTGAGACTTCTCGAGCCGAGGTTCCTCTCTAATAGGGTGAGTTAAATTATCGAGAAGGTACAGAAAATTTTAAAGCGGTTCTTCTTTCCTTCCCACAGCTAGACATTACATATAGCCAAGGGTATAATATTTAGTAGTAATAATATATGTGGGCAATTATTTTTGCCGCGAAAAAAAAATCCTACTTTTTTATAACCTCAAGTACTTGAGAAGATTTCTTAGAGGGGTATTTTCACATATATTTATAGGAACTTTGGATCGGTACTAAACTGACCATTCGACTCTTGAGATCCTGTCCATCCCATAATATTCAACGGTTAGTGAAGAGGATTGAGGAGGGATGGTAAAAAAAAGAGGAGTAAAAGGTTAAGAGAGCTGTCGGGTAGGAAGATGTGATAGGTAGCTGTGTAAAATACTGGGATTTTCTGCAGGGTCTTACATATATTGTACAATGCCCTTAGACGAGGATTAGTGGATCCGACAACTGTAATGACGACACGAGGGAATTACGGAAACCCTAGAAATTGTGCTCAGTAACCATGAACAGGAGCTATTTTCAGTAAGAAATGGTAAAGATTCGCGAATTATGTAACTGCCCTCTTTTGGTTAGGAAAACTTAAATTGCATGGAGGGTGTAGTAAGCCTCGGGGATATCCGTTCGTGTCAAATATTTTACCACAAAATCTAATTTAACCAACGTGCCATGTCCGACAATGTCCGTTCATCCTATGTCATCACTTTCAATTTTCGCCTCCTTTTTTTATTTCTTTCTCTCTCTCTCTCTCTCCCCAACCAACCCCACATATATTCTTCATAACAAAAACTAAAGCCAATCTATATGGAGGAAAAAATCATCCGACCCTAAAAACCCACTCCTATCCAATTTCATGAGTTAACACAATTTCTCCTATTGCAACTTCCATTAAAATCATTTAAACTTCCACACATTTCCTAGTTATTACTCCCATTCCTCTAATACCTGGCAGAAATTTCTTGGCTCCTACAATCAGCACGCTCTTTCCTCGAAAATTAGGTCAACTGAAGCGTATTTACTTTGTGGATTTGGATATTAGTGTATTCGGGCAAATTATATTACTTCCAGGATTTTAGCTCCTACTTTATTGATATTTACAATACAATCATAAAAACGTTAAAAAAAGATTTCTACCAAATAGTTTTGCACACTCCCTAATGACCCACACACCTGCAGTAAATTACTACCTACAGGTGTTTACATCTCATTAGTCCATCATAAATGTCATCAAAGTAATCAAAGAGCTCCAAGAGGGAAGGAAATTTGATTCCAAGTGCTGATATATGTAATTTCGCAATACAACGTACCAATAAGTCCTGTACAAACTCATTTGTATATATTCAAACACGTAGTAGCAGTAATGAATGAATGAATTATATACGACAGGTTACACCCTAATAGCCCTGAAGAAAAGTATGGAAAAGGGTAGCACACGCGTATAATAATACACGAGTGCTTATAAAATATCAAATATTACAACATAAGTCTCTTTGCAAACTACCAGAGCAAATCTCTTATGAAGCTCTTGTAATTATCCCACATTCAAATGAGAGCTAAAGGACAAATTCCTCACTTTTTATCACACACCCTTACATCATTGTCCCAACCTCCCAACCCTTTGAAGTTTCAATTCCAGTTGATGACCCTAGAAAGACTAACGTAACTTGACTCCATATGTACTAATTATCCCCATTACAACGTTAGCATATTACATATCTGTGTGGTATACAACTTAGGTAATTATACACCATTGAAAAGGTCTCTCTCTCTCCTTTCTCAAACCCTTCTAATTAATCAAGAATCCAATTGTTTAAAAAGGCTTTGAATACTCATAAATCCTCGAAAGCGTCTCGCTTTTCATCTTCAGCCATCCACCCACTCACGTAGTGAGAAAATACTAGTCATTACATGATTCATAAATACAGAGATTTCATTCCAATTTTCATACATATATCTATATTTACACGCAAATAGCCCTCAGACGTTCCCATAACTCCAACATATCTACTCACGTTGCTTGTAGTTTGAAAATATTATTATGGTTGTAATCTCCCCAAAGTTTTCAAATTTATTGATTAGAAGTGGAGCATTGAGGCCACGTGAGAGAGATTTTACAAGTGTGTTTTTAGAACTCTGGAACAATAGTTGTTCCCATGGAAAGTAATATAATTCAATTGGTACGAAAAGAGGAAGAAAAAGAGCATATTGCGAGTGCTTGTTGGTTCAATAAGTACCATTGACATTTACGTGGGCAGCTGTTCTGAGCTGACCTATTTGAATGTTAAAAAAGTTGTGCTCGTTCCACGGTAATGAGCCGGTTCAAAATTAGATGTTCTTTGGTTTGGAGATTCTAAGTTTACACGACTGAGAGAGAGAGAGAAAGATAAAATACCATAAAGAGTAAAAATTTGTCAAATGGTAATTGAATACTTAAGCAAATGAGGGCATTAGAACGGAGTGGTGTGGATATGTAAAGGGAAGTATTCATGATTTCAATTTGTTTTCAATAATTGCCCTAGCTGTTTGTTGTCTATAGAAGCGCATATTATATATGTTTTAGGCAGGGTATTACAGGATAACTTAAATAGTCTTAGCACATGGTCTGGAAACAAATGTATGATTACAGTGGCAGTAAATATCCACCCTGTCGTCCTTATTATGCATGGAGACAGTTTTAAAACCCCCAGATAGATAGGCCTTTTCCTCCCTACATCTTCAATATTGTTCTGTATGGGAGAGTTGACTCCAGTGGAACTGTGCCCGTTCAACTGGAGCCTCTTGCCAAAATCCAGAAATTTACCACACATGTAGCTCCTTCCTCAGTTGAACTTTTCCCATGCATTTGCAATGCCTCAAATAAGGAAGGAATGTGCAAAGTCATTTTGTTACTATCCATGCCCCAACTACTACTGTAAAAGTATTATTATTATTCCAGCTATTATAAATTTACGTGCGTTGTATACTCTAGTATGTAACTTACTATATTCACGTATATTATTATTATTATTATTTTCTTATATAAATTGAAAGACACATGAAAGATTGGGATGTATAGGGAAGGAGGATAAAAAGGCAAATATTTACAAGCGTGCGGGTTAATAGTTGGGAAGCATTAACCAAGTTAGAGCTTTGTGGTGTACAATGTACAGTTTTGTAGAAGGTGTTCCATGTGTGTATATTTTTAGTGGGGATAAAGCCTTTGGATTTAATTCTATTGGGAAACAGGAGGTCTTGGGTGAGGCACGTGGTAGAAAAGGGAAGCCTTTATAAAACATAAATCTATGGAGAGACAATCTAGATAATCCTAAATGTTGTATCGGATGTGTGCTATTGTGCTGTCGTCCAGAGTAATTTGTATGCTCCAGCGTGAACTTAATGTTTCTCAGATAATGTTTATGTAACATTTGGCTGACTCAGTCAAGGAGAAGAAGCTTAGCAGGTAGTAGCTGATTTTATCTCCCACCCTCCTACTACTACTTACGACTACTGGTTATGCCAAAGCTAGGTAAATTGATAGGGACTTGAATCCGTGGATATAGTTGCTCTTTTTAGTACACACTGCTCCTTTTATTACTCAAAAGCTTTACAAATTATACCATGAAACATTCACACGACCATGTTTACTCAACTTTTATATCTATAAACTATACTGTAAATGTGTGCCAGAATATTGAAAGACATGAAATGGACGGAATCCTTGTATTTTGGTAAATCTTCTGGAACGATGGACATTCACTGGATGTATATGGACCTGGGAACTCTATAACCATAAAAGAGTTGCTATTGTCCAGAGAAGAGCGTCATAATAAAACAAAAGTAGAAATTTCCTAGATAAATCCACAAGGTGATTTCACCAACGTCCCTGTAGATACAATTTCTCCCATGAGAATAATTTCAATAAATGTAATTTAAGCTTGCTACGGACGTAGGATAGTATACTTGAAAAGTTCAAAGCCTTGAAATCGCCGCTTGAAATTACATGGTCCGAAAACATGTCCATTTCGATGAGTTTGCGTTTATTTACACGGAAAATGTAAGTTTGTTTTTTTTTGAAGTTGTAAAACCTCAGACGTATAATCCTATTGGGCTAGTATTTATGTGGGTAAACATAAAATTCAAGCACTATACTAGCTAATACTATAGTAATGTAGTACTATGGTACATGTAATATGTGTGCATGCCATAAATAGGAGTCAGTACGATTACTCACGCATAAAGTTTGAACCCTTCATCATGATCGAATTACAGAAAAATTTCACAACATATCATTATCACCAAGTGGTATGTACACTAAGTATAAGGTTGGTTTTTAAAGGGAAATTTGATTTTAATTTCTAGTTAAAAAAGACGACGCGCTAGGGACACTGACCACAGCGGCATGTGGCCGAAAGTTTGGTACATAATATTGTATGCTTCATTTGTGATTTTTTCCCCCTCGTTGACAATGTTTGTGTAGCTAAAAACTCATGGGGTCAGACATTGTTTGTTCTGCTAAAAGGGGATTGACCTCTTTTTTGCCTAGACTCACGGAATATTTACAGCTTTATCTGAAGGAACAGCAAACTATGTAATTAGGGGTAATTTGGAAATGAGAGGAAAGTGTGATTTTCAGCACAGAAAGGTATATTTTTAGTCTTATGACTTTTACGCGTCCGTAAAGTATTTAAAAGTAGAGGTTAGAAAATTGACCGATTAAAGAAACTGTAATTTATTCTAAACTGTTAATAAGTAGAGACTGGACCGCAAGTGTGTCATTATGTAATTAAAATTTATTGAGAAAACGTGCAATAATAATAATTCCATAAGAACGTTAACCCTTTGAACTGGTCTAAGGTATTATTGTAGCTATTATTGTAAGGGAGGGAAAGGGTGTACTTATTTATTTGCAACCAAATTATTTGGCTCAATTCGGTATTATCTAGAGCGTACATTAAAAGCTGGCCTGGCCCAGCCTGCGTTTCATGATCCCGGTCCATTTGATTTACCAACAAATTTTTTTTCCCCTATATGAAGCGTATAGCTTGTTGTAATTATTTGAATTCTTGTTCCTTGATATATTTTATAGCTTGAGACGCTCATGTTCAGAGCTGCCGGTGGGTAAGGGTGATGTCTGACAAGCTCGGTTTGGGTTCAGGCTGCAACCTTTTCTCATCCGAGACGTTCGGGTTTGGTACGGGTGGCCGTACTTTTTAATGCTCGAGACCGAGACCTTATTAAGTCGGGTCTTTGGATCCGAACTTGAACGTCAAGTATTTTCAAGTCCGGGTTGGGTTAGCTACTCCAAGTCCGTATTTTAGCATTCTCTTGTAGGTTTCAAGTATTTTTTCAAAAATGTCGGAGAGCAAGAATGAAAAAATAATGTATGTACATCTTTAGAACATTGTACTTCAAGTTAAGCCGATATTCCGGTTCGAGTACAAGTTCGAGTCGCGTACGGGTACTTGGAAGTCAGGTATCTTTTTTTCTAGTATAGGTATTGCCTTTTTTATGTGAAAACCCGCACATGAAAACTCAAAAATTTATCGGTGCCTGAAAATGCAAGTTAAATACAAGATTTTTTCTACCTCAATTGTGAGGTTTAGACCTGGAATTTTTCATACCTGCCGGCATCTCTGGTTGAGACAGCAGCATGCTGCTCTCGGGAGAAATACAATTGGATAAATATATACTTATTGCTTGTAGAATGT
>JAQFXU010000710.1:0-43300 GCA_034693705.1 Spatulosminthurus flaviceps | reverse complement strand
AACCCCACTTCCAGTTAAATTAATAATTTTACTGAAAAAGGCAGAGCAACTTTTGGAAGATGTTGCTTGCTTGTCAGTTGAAAGTAAACATTTCATTGAAATCGGTCGCTTAGTTTTGGAGCAATCGTGTCCTCGGACGTACGGACGTACCGATGTACGGACGTACGGACGTACGAACATGACAATCTTATAAGGGCTCCTGCACTCCTGCGGTGCCCTAAAAAGGGAGGTAAGAAGCTTTTCCTGAGAACTTGTTTTTCACCCAGTCATAAATTTCCTCACATAGCGATATAAGAGCGCAAATGCATTTAACATGCTAACTACATATACTAAATAGGTCAGAGATAAGTGAAGGGTGAGTGGGTGTAGGACTTGCCAAAAAACTGCATCGCAAGGCATTTGTCATGATTTTGGTTGAATTGCAAAAGCAAACCTGCCCTTCTAAACGTCTCTCATAAGTCATGACGTGCTTTCCTCTCATACCAATATCACATTTTTCCCCACTATCTCAAATTACATAGATTACTTTCCCTCATACATTACTCTCGTACTTTATAATCTCTTCTAACGGAGGTGAAAATTTTCCTCTCTGTTAATAAATGGATGGGGAAAAATATTGGATGCAATCTTGTATTTGTAATGATTGGAGGACCATCTTTGATTTTAACGTTGGTATTTTTATATATAGGAAATTTTTAAATTCAAAAGTATGCATATGTATTCTGACTATGTATTCCGTTCAGGATTCCAACCTTTTGCATACTCATCCAGTGGAAATGTTTATGCAAGATGAAGGAAAACTTTAGCATTTGATGAAATAATAATTTTTGAACAAGTTTTTCCCACGGAAAATATCCAATGAAATAATTTTTGAGTTTATATCCAAACTTTTGTATACTCTTTCATATAGTGTGTTGAATCCTATGTATAATAATGCTCTACAATAATATATATTTATATATATTTCTCTTACAGAAGTGGACAGCAACAGTTTTAAAATATTATCAAGTGTACATAACAATAATAATTATATGTGTAATTATTATAATTACCTTTGAGTAAAATCCAGCAACTCACAAAGAGTCTTATTTTTCTATAGAATAATATATTAGCTTTTTTACTTTGTCTACACGGAAACTATCAGCTATATTTTTGTATTACAATTTTTATTAGGAGGATTCACAGGGAATTGCACCGATATCTATTTTAATTTTTACTCAAAGCTATATAATAATTTTCTTACCAAATTTACATCATCTCTTCCAACAAACGTATATATTTGACCCTTTAGCTTTTATAGCGAGCTATATGTAACCATACACACTATAACATATAGCATACATAATAGTACAGAGGGCAGAACAAAAATTAACAAATAAATTTTACACCGTGTGTAACCATACAATTTTATGACTTATTTTTCCACGAACCCAAATGACAGCAAAACTTCTCAAGTATAGGGAAAAAACATTGTGAAAATGTACTTTTCCTTTTTTACACAACAATACACATAGTCGGAGAAAAGAGAAAAAGCATGAGAAATTAATCTTAGGCTTTCACATATACCGATTAAAGACACGTACGCCTTGCCATTAAAAATACGAGTATTTATTTAATTATGACGTTTAATTTCTCTCAAGGAATCATCAAGAATCTCGAATGAAACTCTTCATTTTACCATTTATATATTTTTTAACCAAGCAAAGTATATTATAGGTTTTATCTCCTCCCTCAAATTTCCCTTGAATCTTGGAACTTTGGATATTTTGATGATGATGGTATGGCAGCAGTTTGGAAATTTAGCAGGCTGGGATTTTCCTCCAGGGCATTACTCTCTCTCTCACCCGCCTTAAATTCCAAGCTGTTCAAGAAACTTTGAAACTTATGGTAACTCTTGATTCCTCTCACTCTTCACACTGTAATTAGTATAGTAGTAGAGGGAACAGACATAGTTGGGTTGGCCCTAGGAAGTTCAAAGTCCTTGTAGCAATAAGTTTTTAGCACAAGGCACAAGCCTTGTCACAATTCATGGAAAGTCATGTGTGCTAGTGTTAGGTAATGGGAAAAGAATAAGAGGGTGGAGAGAAAGTAAAAGTATCTTGGCAGAATATAAAAGTACAAGTTTCTCCTCCAGCAGAACTCAAACCATTTGATGTGATAACTTGTCGAGTATTAATGTAAGCTATGCTCTTTTCCTAGCAGGAGAGGCTTTAGGAGGATGAGAAAAAGAGGGATTTCTTCTGAGAATTTCTCAAAAGAAAATGATCCTTGCACGTGTGTCTATCTTAAATTATTGTGCACCCCATGATATTCTTGTTTAGAGTGGAAACAATTCCACTCATTCTCATACCAATTGGAAGTCCCACTTGGGAAAAAAAAAGATTTCAACAAAAATAATAGGGAAAGTGTGTTGTTGTGAAAGTGAGAGAATTTGTTGTGGGGGATAAAATAAGAGAGAGAGAGAGAGAGAGAGAAAATGTTGTGGAGAAAGTAGTGGTGAAAAAAGTATAAAAAACAAGAGAAAGTGTTTTGCGGAAAGAAAGTGGAGAGAAAGTAGAGAGGAATTGGGAACAGACGAGGAGAGAGATTGTCTCTGAATGATTTACGGCTTGTAAATACTCTATATTTTGAGAGGGAGATTACAAAACGTAGGGAGCTTGACAGGAGAAAGGTGAGTGGAAATGGAGGAAAAATATACGAGCAGAGGTGACAGGTAGATAACAAAGGTTTCCTTGGCCAATAATACCCGAGTTGGAGTAAAGCCCTGGTTTAAAAATGAGAGCCTTTATTTATTCCCCTTCACGAATTTATACGCCATGGATATTTATAGTAACTCTGTGTAAATTTATGTATGTAAAGGTTGTTTTGCTTTAGAATAAAACAAAATAATAATTATTACAATTTACAAATTTATTTTTGTGACTCAAGTGGCATTTTATCGTGTCAGAGGATTTGATTTATACACCGGTGGTCACATTGTACAAAGACGTCTGAGGTCGAGGGATGAGGAGAGATGACTTGGTACTTGTGTGACTGTACGTTGGAGGTGGTTGACAGCACTGGGGTTGGAGGGACTGGAAAGCCCTACGAAATTTAACGTTGAGGTAGGCATATAAAATTGGGTTGATGCAGGAATTAGAGGAGCCCAGCCACTGAGCAATGGGTCGTACAATGGTGACAAAATTCTCTTCCCTCTGATTCAGAGGACCCCCGAATTTTACCCGGGTAAAGAGAGCATAGAGAGGGAGCCAGCTGAGTAGAAATGCCATCACCACCACGATCAACATCTTCAACACGCCCACCTTAGCTTTGTGATGGACCCTCTGGAGTGCATCGGCCGAGTCCGTGGGAACATGCCGACGGATAACCCTGACCCAAATGAGGAGGTAGCAGAGAGAGATTCCTCCGAGGGGGAAGAGGTAGCAGAGAAGAAGGTTCCCGATCAAGAAATACAAGTCTCCATCCACCCCTTCCGGCCAAATTTCCACACAAAACTCCAAGTTTGGATGATCCTGCTCCGGAGCAAGATCAAAGAAGAGGGCCCAAGGAAGTGCCATCGTGCAAGCCACGCACCAAATCACTACGATGATTATCCGAGCTTTCCCTTTCGTCAAGCCTCCTCCCAAAGGGAACCAGATTGCGATGAATCTGTGTGTGTGTCATACATTTTCAATTTTATTCATTTTAATATAATATCAACGTAATATCCATTTTAATTCCAACCATACACAATGTAAACATTTAATTCAATCCCGCCTCCCCCCACAGGCTCTACTTTCCCTGAATTAAGCCATAAAATATTTAGCTCTAAATCAACAATTTGTTTACTTATTGTTAGTTGGGAACGTGGCAAGGAAAGATTTACCAATGATTTTTTTCGCATGTACATTTTACTGTGCTACAAATCAATTCCTTCTTAGAAAATGTACATCTGCACCACGCATGCTTTCCACATGTCCAGGGCTGTAGTATTGTTAAGTTTATAGTTTTGTTCATTAATATTGTCCAGTTCATTAAACAGAAATATAACAATTTAATTTGGATAGAATAAAACAAAACAAAATTATAGCTCGAGCACTGAACTACAACCAAACAAAAAATAGAACACAAGAAATTCAATAATTGGCCAATAAAAACAAAATGAATCACACTATGAATATGATAGCTCAAGTAGTAGACATAACATATAGAATACCTTGCTTTTTACAATTTATGTACGAAGCCAGCAGAGCTTGAACCTCACTGAATGTAAAAACTTACTCGAATAACAACAATATAGCAAAATTCCGGGGATAAAGCCATATATGGATTTTGTATAAATAGTTGAAACTATGTCGTCCGGGAACAATAATACATAACAACAAAATCAAAAAATTACATCTCAAAGAACTAAATTTGGCTAAATGAGTGTGGGATCTGATACCTTACTGTGAGTCTTCGGATGTGTGCTATAGAAACAATAATGAGATACTCAGATAAAAATCATGTACACATGAGTGGGACAATTGTGTGTGGGAAGCCTAGGAAAATCCACCCTACACAATTCAAATCCAGTCAAAACCCTTTAAAGCAGCCTCCCAGCGAGGGGACAAAAATTGACCATCCAGAGACCACTTTATGGATAAGCCGTCCAGGACCATATTATCCTTAATATAAAATAATCTTCTCAAATACTACCCTATACCTGATTACTCCCACTTACTACTATGCATTTTCTCACTGTACATATATACATGCAAATCGAATAATACTCCATGGGAAAAGCACATGTGCTTACATATAGCTTTTAGTCTTGCAATTTAAATTAGCCAAATAAAACCTAACTTTCAACGGGAGAGGACGCACACCGCACACCCACGATTTAAGTTGACCTTGAACTGCGCGCCCTATACATAATAGCATATATTTACAAATAGGAATAAGTGCTCTCTAGGAACGGCTAATTCCAATGGGATTAGACAAGCTTATCTCCAGGAGCTGCAGGAAGGCTCCAGGAGTCCCATAGAGGGCGAATCCCTTAAATGTGTTTGAAAACGTGCTTAAGCAGGGGGGCCTGATTAAAGAGATTTGACTGTACAATAGCCTAAGCTCCCACTAATGAATGTGCCGAAGAGTCAATACCAAATACAAGATTCCTCAAGGATTTCCTTAAAAAGCATACTAATGGTATTTACGTTCCTTGAGAAACACAAAAGCTATAGTTCCTAAATTTCTTTGACGTCTCTCCTTCCAAACTACATTCCCCAGAACTCTAACAATTATTGCCCAACAGCATTATTTCTCTCTATCTTTTTTGGTACAGCCGAGCGGAGAATGAGGAATGCATCCGACTGAGGATAAGCCTCGTTTCTAAACTAGAAATTGCTTACTTAGGTATTCACTCTAGTGAATTTTCCTCAGGCAGGGGAAAGTCTGGGCTAAAAGTGTGTACAAAATATGTATGTGTACACACACTTCCTATTCCTACGTATGTAATTCCAATGGGCGCTGGATATTTCCTCTGAGACCCTACCAAATTTTCCTCTCTCATCCTCGCCTATAGCTCCACACACATAATATTTTCCCTTCAAAAAGAGCAGTCCCCGTTAGAAAAGAATTCTTAGAAGAAAACAAGTATCTTGTCAAGTCAAATGTTCCACCCGGAAGGGAAATAATCATATTCATTCCGCGTAAGAAGAGCACACCGCCCTTCCTCGTCACATACAGAACGCACACACACACACACACACAGATGAAACCAAACTCAACTGTAGGAATGACTCGTCACCTTCCCAAACCTGAGTGTAATTTTGTATTTATGAGATTCCGTGCCTCCGAAAGAGGAAAAACCTCTGAATAAATTCCCTCGGGTTCTCATAATCATAAACAATGGAGTCAAGGACAGAGCTCATGCACGAGAATTACACTAACTCCTTCCTCTTAAGTCAAAGTAACTATCTGGATATCCCCATATAATATAATATATTAATCCAAAAAAAACCAGAGCACATTTACACTACACGATATTTAACGAATGAGGAAAATAACTGTCAAATTCCCTTGTAAATGTCGACACACATCCATTTTCAATGAATGTCTAAAAAACCATGGAACATACACTATTTTGTATTCCAAACTTTCTTCCCTGTCTCACCTCGCCCTCATTTAATTCCCCCAAGTCCTCAGTCATATATGTAGATATGTATTTATGCGTCTGCATACGATATTTTGTAAACTATCCAAGTCACATGTTAATTTTTCTCTACGTAATTCCTTTATAGTTTTAGCTCCTTTTTTCTATTTTTAACATTTTTTCCCTTTTTTGGTTTTTTTTGTCTAGAATGACGTTTTCCCTCGCAGGAATAATAATGGAGGAGTGTGTAAGTAATAACAATAATAATTATAATTTCCCTGAACAAACCCAGCATTGGGATACAAATTGTATTTAAAAATGCAAAGAGCGTAACTATGTCGTAAGCTACGGGGAATGCGTAGCCGATTGGACTTTCTCTCTGGAACTTCCAAAGAAAACTTTATTTATCTTTGAAATTTCTTTATTTAAAAAATGAACGAGACTACTTGTATCAAATTTCCAGCTCAGAACTAGGAATTTGTTGAGTGTAAAAATAAGGCTTTAACCAACCTGTCAAGGGACACGGCCACGAGGGAGTAGACGGAAGCACAAACGGACACTCCCTGGACGTAAGGGACAGTCTTACACATCCACCAGCCAAGGACCCATGCTAAAAGAGAAAATAGTACCACGTCATAGCCTTATTATTATTATTATTATTATTTTGAGCATGTAAGAAAAGTCATTTTAAATTACATTACTACTTATTTAATTCCCCACCAATCCTACAATAATTTCAATGTAAAAACATATACCACAAACAAATTATTCTACCCTAAATATGAAAATCCATGAATGCAATTTGCCTCCTCAACTTGACTGACAGCTATTAGGATTAAATCATAAGGAATTCTCTAAAGCTGCTAAAGCTTTCCCCCTAACTTAACTTATAGTGAAAGATACAATATTGCTTCCCCAACTTGGCAAGAACTACTTTTGACACAAGCCGCCCGCGGATGAGAGAACTCCGTGTAAAGCCCAATGGTTATGAGAAGCTTTCCTCTTCTCCTCAATAATTGTCAAGGAGAAACTGAGAAGAGGATTTTAATGTAATTAAAGGAGATTCTAAGTGCCGTCATCCGATTTTCACGGAAGGAATTTCTAAAATTAGAGCTTTTATTTAGATACGAGTAGATACACAACATGTACAGTAAGGTATTCGGAACCGTTCATATTATTTTATCTCGCATGCACATTAGCTTTTGCGTAATATTTCCAAATAGAATCATCACACCCTCTGGATATTTATTGCACAATAATTGCCTGAGGCTTAACTATAAATAACATTAATTTTGACCCACATACTAAAATTAAGTTACTCCCACAATCTCCCTAAAGGAATGAAAAGCTGGGATTTTGCAATGCTCATGACATTCTCCGTTAAGCTTTCCCTCACACGCTCAAAATGGATAAACACTCATGCAATCCTTGATGTTAATGAGGAGCAGGAGCAGAGAACTGACAGAACATCCGTATGAGACGCACTTTCTACGAAAGAATTCCTTCGGAGATTTTTTTCACCAGAAGAGCCAACTTACGTCGGAGAATTTCTATCCCCAATTTATAGCTTATCAGTCTTTAGAAGCTTGGAACACAGTTTCACTTTTAGCAGCTCTTAAGAAGCCCCTTATCGTCTATTCATTCATCCATGGATAAATAGAAGCCATCAGCATATAGGGTTGGCCTTTGCTCAAATCCTTATAGACGCTTTTATCTTCCCCATTCAAGGTTCTCCTTTCCCATTGAAAGTCTCAATGGCCGTACACAATACGATATAGTATGGTCAATAGTTGCCATTTAGCACCTTCATAAGTAAACATGCGTGGGGCAATGCTTCACTATAGCAGAGCATATAACCCATATTTAATGAAATATGGAACCAGTCCTCAAAATCGCTTTTGAAATTCTTTTCCTTTTAAAGTAGAGTTTCTGCTGACTTTTCCTTTTATCATATCATTAACCCGCCTAAAATTTGAAAAAAATTCTTTTACTTTTAAATTAAAATGTCTACTCATTTTTCCATATTTATCATCTCATTTCCCGCCCAAAAATTTGAAAAATAATTAACCACGACATTATTTGCTTTGAAATTATAGAAAGTCATTCGTAGGATTCTTGGGGTCATTGGGGTGAAAGCCACTAATAAGAGTTTATGGTGAAAGTCATTGAGTGAAAGCCGGGAGCGAAACTTTTGTTATTACATGTATTACATATACAGAGTTATGTAGAATGATGAGAGGAGTGAGGCTAATATTTACAAGGACTATGTACTAAAGTTCCAAGGAACAAAAGCCACCCAAGTTCCGGCCGAGCTTTGGAATCTTCCAAGAATATAAATGTAAGTACATGTAGTATTGAGGGCAATGGAGAAAGCTCACCCGTGGTTGAAAGCTATAATGTGAGTTAATTTCCGCCGGAAACTAAAGCTCCTTTCTCCCCATGAAGTCATCCCATTCTTTGTTAAACTTGCTCCATTTAATGCAACTCCATGTTTCCATGCTATCCTATGGAGCCCCCCTCACCATTAAATCCGTTCAAACACCTTTTTCCTCAGCCGGTGGAACAATGAAGTCCACTATGGCTACAGCCCTTGGCATACAATATTAAATGTAATATATAGTCTAGGTTCTTCGTCTAAATTATTACACTCCCTACATAACACATTATCTAAACAGGAGATCCAACGAATAGACATTCTCTCCCCCTTTCATAACTATAATAATTATTATCTCCAGTCCATGATGTTACCGCAGAAGGAGAAGCTAAAATAATAATGTCGATAATTTCCTTTTATGATTAATTACTTTCTCTCCCCTACTACTATTTCTTTCAACTATCTCAACCCATTCCTCATTAGCCTTGTAAGTCACATTCGTATTAGCATAATACCTTCTAAATACAAGGTGTATACGTATTTTACTATCTACCACACAGGGAACAGTGTGGAGAGAGAAGTTTCGATTAGTTGTAGGATTATTGTCACCGCCGAGTAAAGTGAAAGGTTCACTTTTATCAAATCCATTAAGTTATCACTCTCCTCTTTATTAACCAAAGCCCTTGTACATAATAATACTGGAAGGTATATTCTCCGAAAGATCAGGGGAGGTCTTCTCTCCGGATTGGTCCCTTTCATATCTATACCTTAGTGCATTATTACAATCTCTGATATCTATTTACTATACTTTACTCATAGAGACTAGGCCTTGCACGGATGTCAAAGAATGTTGGACTCGATCCAAACGCACATCAGAGTCTTCCTCATCTCCACAACACACCATTCCCTCTCAGCCTCTCTCAACATACACATACACATTCCCACCCCCCTTATTCCTCATCCCTCTTTTATACAGAATAATTATTCCATCCACATCTTTACAACTTTCTCGTTCTTCCTCATCCCTGATTCTCTCACAAAATTCCTCATTCCCTAAAAAAAACCAAGGTCCATAGTATCTCTTGTTCTTTCCCTGGAGAGAAGCATGAAGCTTCTCTTTTCCTATACAATCACATATAAGATGTAGATAGTGGTCTACGCAGGAAGTGAAAGAATTAGCCAAACAATAAACTTCCGTGGAGGCATCTCCCAGAAATGGTCTGCCTTGTCCATACAAACCATCCTCAAACTAAAAAAAACAGAGGTAGATAAAATCACTCATCCGGACGACAACCTGACTCCTACTTTGTACAATCCTTTAAAAAATAAACCCTACAACAGCTACAACATTTCAAGGCAAAGAACGCTCTCCTGACGCACTCCCTCCGTCCCTCCACCTCTGAGAAGAATGTCAATGTTATAGGGGGGGGGAATTCCTGGCTATGTATTTTTACAAGTAGGCCATAGGACGACAAAGGTAAAAATGCAGAGAGGAAAATATATACTAGGAAGTGGGGCAATGTTCAAATAATCTACCAAGTGTAGAGTGTCAAGTTAAATAAGAATGAAGGAAATGCAGGGATGAAAGGAGAGTATGGAATTCTCCAAGAGTTATGATCAAATGGAGAAAGATAGATAGATTGGCCGGGAGAAAGAGAGAGAGAGAGAGAGGAAAGAAGAAGAATGGAAATCACAAGATCATATAACAAGATTTCCCATAATTTTTTAAAAAGACGAGAGCTTTCAACAAGAGAAAAATCCAGAGGAAGAAATTAGGAGTAGGCACGGCAGAACATGGCACAGCTTTCACTCTACTTTCCTTCCAAGCATGAAAGCACTCAAAAGCTGTGACATTACCACCACCTCACATTACACTTACCTTTACGTCTCTCTGTATGTGTGTGTGCATGTGAGTGTGCTTGTGTGTGTGTGCTTGTGTGTGTGTGTGTGTGTGCATACAAAAAATTTACATGAAATCCTTCACATGTGCATGTAAATACTATCCTTAGTATGTGTAGGTTCTTCCAGGGAAAAAAGTATTTTGAATGAACAATGAGGATTTTATGCAAGAGCTTTTTATGTAAATACATGAGGAATCAGGACAGGCCGTGAGAGCAGGAGATAAAAAAAATTTGATAAATTGCCATTATTTTGACATTTATCTACTTTGTTTGTTCCACTTTGAGCGAGCTTCAGGGTTCATCTTCCATAAGGACCTGCCCTCCTTATGTATAATAGAGATACCTTACCCCTGCATCTCAGTCTTAATATATGAGAATACTTCCCTATACTATACATTATTATTAGTTACATTTATCCAGAGAGAGTTTTTTCAAGTTTGAGAATGGAATTTTAAACGTCGTCACCTCATATCCACATGATTATTATGTGAGGGGAGTTCCCTTTCATCACACATTGTGTCTATATAGCACGTAAGTCTTGAAAGGATTTATCCCCTTATTTCTATATAATAGCTCTCCTAATAATAATACTCTCCATTCATAAAGAGTAACGAGAGGGAAGGATGAGGAAGGAAAAAAATCCTTTAGGTCAAGTTCTTTTCAACTGTGAGATTATATGATCCATTCATCTCAGATGTTTAAGAGCACATTTTCAATGCATCGTTAGACGTTGGAATCTGCATCAAATTCAAAAGACGCTATGTATTTGCTTTTCTACCATACATTTCTTACATTTATAGTCCTTTTTGTATTTTAGCTTGAGGAATAAAAAAAAAAGGATTTTGATATTTTTCTCTCCTATAAGGATTGGAATTTTATAGTTCTTTTTTTTCCATTGGATCCGACCATACATATTTACGTGTAACAATAATATTTCTGTGGAAGAGATTGAAGTCCTTGAGGCTCAAAAAATATCAACACAGTTTTCTAAAGATTAAAAAAACGGATAAATCTGGAAAAATTATTTTTTTAGTAAAAATTTAAAAATTCATCAAAATTTACATAATGTATGAGGGAATACATGGGGGTGTTGGATGATAAAAGGGATTTCCTGCATAAATTCTCACCAAAAAGTTCTCTCTAGACGTAACTTTAATTAGAAAAATTGTCCCAGCTGTGACACATACGCGGGCCCGTGTGATCTGAAAGACAGATAGAGCTTTTCCCTCTCCGTTTGTTTCCCTCTCTTCTTAAGTTTTAATGCAGTTTTGCTCCTCATTTATTTTTCTCTCAAATTTACTACATGACATTCTCCACACCAGCTGTCCTCAACACTGTGGAGTTTTGGGTAATTGTATATATTTGTGATTACAGGTTACACGTTTTCGTATTCTCATAGCCTATCTCCTTGTTGGTCCTTGATGGGGAGGAAATTCAAAAGTTTTTCTTTCTTAACTCTTCCTTATATATTATATGCACTAAATCTCTATCTCAAAGATATATTTTCCAAGGACAAGGAAAATAAGTGACAACTGCATGAGTTAGGATTCTTTCTCCTAAGGAAAATCTTCTCTCAAGTTAGTGGAATTCTGGCAAGTAAAATATGATAATCCACGAGAAAAGTTAGGTTTTTGGAGTGAGTTAAAAAGTATAATGAGCAATTATTATTGTTGTGGTGAAAGATTAGAATTAGGAATTATTGTCCCAATTTCAGATCATACGGAGCTTGTTTATCTCCCTATATGCTTTTTATCATCATGTACGCTCCCCTTTTGCTCGAAGCCAATTAAAAATCTGTCTTTGTCTTTTCCTATTTCTACCATATATGGAGAAAATTCACTCCCACCAAAAGCAATAAATTCAACCATTTTATGTACGAGCTTTTTCTCCTGCCCAGCACATAATAAAATGCTGAAGAAATTGCAACTTTCACATTCCAAGTAGAATGATTTTTCTCTCGATTCTTTGTATACTTTTCTCTTTCTTGCGCCCACACTCAAGCATAGAGGATGGGGTTGAGCGTGGTAAACAAAAACCTTTAGCCTTTAGTTATAGTTTCTCTATATATTAAATAAATAAAAGGCAGAAGAATTTGAAAGTTTCAAATACACATCATTTTCCATTTGATTCTTTATTTGCATGCTTTTTTATGCACTTCCCATACACTCAAATAACTATGAGGATGGGGTTGAGCGTGGTAATAAAAAAAATCTTTGATCTTGTCTTCTATTTTTTTGTCACCGTAATGTTTCCGCCGACCCCTTGTTAAATATTTACCAATGAAATATTCTTTAAAAGTAAAATAAACATGAGAATTTCTTGACTACTTTCACCTAAAAATATCCATGTTGTTTTTTTTCAAATAAAAACAATATTTTTATTAAAAAATCAAGCCATTATGCTCCATGTTTTTGGAAGAATAAACCGGGGAAATTTACAATGTTATAGGGAAGCGTAAAAAAATTTAATTTGCAATTAATTTTTTTTAGTGTAGATACCTCTTTCCATTTTTTTCCATACAGAATGCATGCATATATGCATATAGGAAATCAAGCCATTAACCATTAAAAAATAAAGGCTCCTTTGTAGGTAAATACTTCAAAGGAGAAATTTATAAAGCTGGAGTTGATTTATTTTGAGAGAGTTTCCCTTTAACTTTTTCATAAGAAATCTTGTGTGTAAGGGAAGGAAAAAGTGAAATAATTAACAAGCTCCGTCGCTTGACTTTCTCTCTCTTCCCTTTTACTGTACATATGGAAAAGAGGAAAAATTGATGTATCTTGGCTTGGATCTTGCACATATGAATTTTATCCTGAGCTTCTATACGCTTTTCTCCAACCGTTGCCGTGGGTTTCTTCTTTCTCCCCGATTATTTTTTCTCCGCTCTCACTCCACTACTTGCATGTATATGACAGTTGGGACAAATCCTGGAGAAAGCTCATACTCCAGGAGGAAGTCTCATAGAAGATGCACTTTTTTCTAAATGTGTATAATAATTGAGACGAAATCTGTACCATGACGTACATTTATTGCTTTTCATACATTTTTCAATCTTGCTCTTATTTTTCTTATTCATCATCTGAATTTCATATAACATGATTTCTCACATATAGAAATTCATCTGGATTTTTTTAAATGTATTTATAGATATTATATGCGCGTATATAATAAGATATCTCTTTTCAAATGAGTGTGAGGACAGCTTATTTCTTATCTCGAGGGAAAACGTCTACTATACTCCAATCAAAATCCACCTTTTTATAAAAATGTAACTGACAGTGAAGGAGCTGTAATAATAATTGAAGCTTGAGAAAAGGAGATCTCATGTTCACATCGTATGAGGATGGATCCTCCTAATAATAATACCAACTTGTACAAGAGTTTCCCTATATATTGCCATAGCATATTGTAGCTCTAATGTATGGATAGTTATAGGTAATAGAAAGAGATATTAAAATTTATTGGCATTCAAATCCTACCTCATGGGAAAAATTCGTGGAGAAGGACAAGGAGAGAGCTATACTTGCAATGCAATGGGAGAAAAATCTCTAAGAGTTCTGTGACTTTTAACACAGCCTCTCTTAAAATTCTGAGGGGTCAGCAAATAATGAAAACTTTTCAACTTTTTCAGCCCATCAAATGATGAAAGCTCAAAGATCATTTCAATGATGTCTTGACCCCAAAAATCCTATAACCATTGTCAGGAAGAACTCATTATATGCAATGATGCCCGTCAGGACTCCAAACTGAGGATGAGAAAAAAGGTATGGGCATTAGCACGGAGTAACTCCTTCGACATCATTAATTTTTTAAAGGATTTCTTCCCATTGACTCTCAAGACTATTGAAGTAGAGATTCATGTAAAAATTAACACGTGAAGTGAATAAGCTTTGACGGAAGTCTCTCTACAAGCATACAATGAGCTCTTCCTCTCAAAGCTCTTTGTAACATTTCCAATCTCTTCATTCCACCTGAATCATTTATAGTATGTCTTTTCCATCTGCTCTCCAATTTTAATAAATATCTTCTTTTTTTACTTTGACTATTTTCCAGCAAAAAGCATTGTTGAATTTTAATTATTCCAATAAAATTATGAGGAGCTATGATTATTATTTAAGCATGTTGCATTATTGCACTAAGAAATTCAATCTTGAAACTCATCGCGGAGATTCACAAGTGATTTAACCATTGCAATAGAATAATGGTTTATTGTTATATGACTGATTTTGGTAGACATGTAACATTGTAAATTCACATTGTGTCTGGACTGAGGTACTCACAAAAGCTAGAGAACTCTTTGGTTTAGTAAAGTACAAGTCCTCTGGTGTTTATATAACAGAGTTGAACTCTGTCAAAATTTGGCTCTCAACATTCAAGCCAACTTTCCACTTTGTATGGAGTTATTGTACAACAAGCCTTTATATTGTAATAGTTTGAAGGCTTTCAAACTTCTCATGAAGTACTCTTTGCTATAGAAGCGTCTGGAAGTTTCTTTGACCAAAAGTCAAAGGAACAAATTCCTCTATTAGTACTCTCATTTTCTTAGGAAAACCACAACAACTCCCGTACAGACACAAACTATAGGGAGCGTAACGTTCATTGTGTTAATACTACTTACTACTGGTAACTAAAACACTAAAAGACTGGCAACAAGTTGCCTTTTAATAATAAGAATTTTAGTCAAACTACATATTCTGTATAATGCATAGTAAATGGATTTGATCTCTCAAAGTAATAATTAAGTGATAAATTAGAGGAAAAAGTGTTGAGGAAAAAAAAACTTTATGAAAGTTCAGATATACAAAATCAAGGATTTTTGTGTTAAAGTCCTTCCAATGTTAAACTATATGTTTGCACAAGGTATTTGAGTTGATTGTGTTGATGAGAGAAAAAAAAACTTTTGGTTGGAGTTCTAATTCTATTCTGGAATTTTTTGAAAGCCTGATACGATAGGCTCTTGCAAATTCTAGAGAGTTGGATATACAATTTTCCCATGCTATGAGCTTGCACATAGGAAAAAGTCTCAGTGTGCTCCAGTACCTTTTCAATGGCGATACAGCAAAGAAACCACAGGTTAAAAGTAAATTAATCCCTGGACAAGGTTCGTACCCAGCTTGAAGGGGGTATATAATTTACTCATACGACTCCGTATGCTAAAACTTGGATCCTGGCAGAAGGGGAAAGTACACGGAGAAATTCAAGGGGAAAATGAGTATCAACTTACGGACGAGAATGTTGGAAAGGAGCGTTGGTGGGAGGCAGAATAGAATGACGAGTAAATCAGCTACCGCGAGATTCAGGATAAATAAATTGGTCACCGTTCTGGAATTTCATACAAAAGAAATACATTAACTCAAACAAAACTCCAAGCTAATCATATATTTACAAAACTGGAGAGAAATCCTGGGAAAATTATTTCATTGCTCATAATAAAAGCACCATTTAGAATTTGTCATGCAATAATAATAGTAATAATTTATTCTAGTAAATTTTATAATAAAGAGTTATTTGTTTTCTCATTTATTCAAAAAATATTCCAAGTCTATACCCTTCAGTGATTTATAAAGCTACTGAAGAATCTCCTGCTAATGGTATTAGTATTAGCAGGAATAGGAATTAGTACTCAAGGGATAAAAAGTCCCTGGGAAATCAAACATTATTTACCGCATCCGTGGAGATCGAAGAACTACCACCACAACGAGGCTGTTCCCCACAACTCCAATCACTAAAATGGCCATGTAAGCACAAACTATGACTATGGTCACCGGCACTGAGTGGCGATAAATTTCATCCGTAACATTATTGTCATTCAAGTCCGACTTCAGCTCCACCACAACTTCATCCGTAGTGATATTTTCTTCCATTTTACTTTTTATTTTTACAATTTTTTCCCTTCCTAAATCTCTCGGAGAATTTTTATTATAATAATTGTAATTATTACATCCAGAGTTGGAAATCCTCCCGGGGAATACTTTTTATATTTTTCTCCTACAATTATATTAGTATTATAGATTTGATTTGTTGTTTAAGGTAGTAAAAAAAATGCACTCATTTCTTCTTGTAGGTACTCGTATAGAATTATTATTTTCAACTGTTTTTTTATTAAATTATTTGAACAGAATTAAAATATATGCTTGGATTACTAGTAAATTCACAGTTTAAGTAAGCACCGGTTTGCTTCAAGGGTAAATTCTCCTGCATTATTCTTTAATTATATAGTAAGGATTCTAACTGGTCATGAATAATTATTTTAGGGAGAAAGTTCATATAAACACCTGCTTGAGCTTTCTTTGAGTTACTTTCTCCATTTGGAGAAAGCTGATGAAAAGTACAATAATGTTTTATTATATTTGTTTCCGTCGACGTTATTTTGACTTGTTATTTTTCTAATGTTCTTCTTATAGTCTCCGATGATAATCGGACTAGTCTGATTTTTAATCATGTGAGAACTTGTGCTTCTGGACTAGATGTGTAGAAATGCTGAAGAGAAAAGAGAGGAGGATGTATTTAGAGAAGAAAAGTCTACTTGGGGTGAAAGTGAAACACGGGTATTTTAGCAGCAGTTGAGTAACAAAGTTTAGCGGAGCAAGTGGCTTCTCTTGGAATGACGTGGATGCAAAGCAACACACTCCGTTTTGTATTAAAGCTCTCGCCCATATATACTAGTAGTACACTTACGGAGGACACAAGTTATAACCATGGGGCGACGCGTGCGTTGGAATTTATTTATTTATGCAACTATTTTTTTTTAAATCTTTCTCTCACAAAAATTCCGCTGGATTTCCTTCATAGATTCTACCTTAATGTTGGTATCAATATGCATGTTAGACTTTTCCCTATAAAATGTAATTAATCTTGAATATAGATGAAATCCATGAGTAGAGAAATAATAATAATTGGGTCGTGGATGTATGTAGTGAAAAGAGTAACTTCCGTAGTAGGAGCAATGGAATGGATAACGGACTTTTTGGGGAAAGAGAGAGAGAGAGAGAGTTTTTGGTGAAAGTCAAGATATTTTCCTCCTTTTTCCCTCCTGAAAAAAAACAGCTCTCATTCAGGACTCGAACATGTCCACAAAGTATCTCTCTCGTGCACAATCTGATTAAACCTGACAAGAAAATTACTGTACGTGGGGGGAAGGAAGGAGAGAGAGAGAGAGAGAGATTTAAGGAGAGAGGATTTTCGTAGAATGCGAAGGACCACCACCACACACTCCCTCTTTTCTTATGTATGTACATATTCTACGTATGAGGGAAATCCAGTTAGATTGTTATCTTCAACACTATTTTTGAGTGAGATAAGCACAGAGTACAGACACACTTGGAGAGGTAGTATTTTTTAAAGGAGGAAAAAAAACATAAACCTATGCATCATAAGAGCCTTTTTCTCAATGATTTATCTTATGGTGGGATAGGGTACATTAATCTGCCATACCGGCACTGCAATTTCTTCCCATACTAATGGAATATATACAAAAGTCTTGAACATTTTTCCAACTTTTGCAACAAACAAGCAAAACAAGACTATATATATAGTGGAGCGCCGTAAACAAAATAAAGCTAATGAAGCGAATAAGGAGGATTGGTATAGGAAAAATACATACAAAATATAAGGCTATATTATTGTACAGAAAAGTCGAGGTAATTGAATGCTACAACCACAAAATCTCATGTACTAAGTTATTCCCATATGATCGTTTATGTTGTATTTGTAACTTAACTAGGTCTGTACATATATGTGCATGGCTATTTGTATATATTCATAAAGATTAAGTTGTCCTATCGATTTAAACTCCTATAATTCATTTCCTGCTTACATGATATTATAGAAACTCCCATTGGATCAAGAGATCTTCCTTTTTCTTACAGACTTTCACCTTCCGCTGTAGAATTTTTTTCAGATGACATTTAATAATTATCTTCCGTGTGTCTCTGGCTGTTTTTCTCTTCGTAGTTCATTGTGCTCATTGACTGTGAGAGAGAGAGAAGGACCTGAATTTCCTTTTCATGGAAACGTGAGACATTATTTAATGGGATGAGATATTAAAAACGTTAGGTACTGAAGGGGCTGTAATTGAACTGTATAAGCAAACGGGGAAAGTAATACTTTCTCTTATATTCAAGGAACTCATGGAGTTCCCTGGATTTTCGGTTATTGCAGATTGAGGATCATTTTCTCCTTTCTTCAATGTGAATTGGTTCGTATGTATGTGAGGGTATTCGTATGGGGCGAGAGGGATGTGAGGAGGAAGCAGTTGCAATTCTGCTGACAATGCTCCTATTTAACATGCACTTTACTACTTATTATAACATGTTCAAGGAGCATTTCCAAGGGGTAGGGTCCATGTCAATGTACGGAGAATATGAAGCTAGAAAGAAAAGAATGTCATCAAACCCTTTCTTAAAAGATTGTTTTTCCCAATCTTCGCCGTATGTATGTATGTATTATCAGAGGGAAAGGAGAAATGTATCCTTCACATCCATACTGTTTACATATGGGCTTAAAGAAACTTTGTGATAAAAGGGTACTAAAATGGAATTTGGAAGAGATGAGAATTTACACACAGTCATTTACATAAGGCATAGATGTAATGGTGAGAGGAGACATATTATCCGATTAAATTTAAAAACCAAGGGAGTTGATTGAATGACGTTAAAATCGGGGAGAGAGGGAGAAGATTGGAGGAGGAAAGTAATTAATTCTTTAAATTACTTTTTTTTATACCCAATCAAATATTGAATAAAGAATGAATATTTTCAAGACGCAAGACAAGACCTTCACCTTCCTATCTTTTCTCTGGCTTCACAGTGCCCATCACCTTGGCAGACTGCTTTTGTTTTCTTATTAACCAATCTAAAGGATAAAATGGTTATATTGATTATTTTGTAAGTTTTTGGGGAATGGTGGATATATGCATATATTTAGATATACAAATCTTTTTTAGATTCATTTTTGTTGCTTTAATTTACCGAAATATAAATAAAAGGGTTGATAAAAATGCATTAAAAAACTTCCGAGTACTTTATTATTATTTTGTACATATGTCATTGTTTCCAAACCTTTTATGAGGAATTTAATGTTTCTCATCTTAAACACCAGCGTCAGTAAAATGAATGATAGGATGGAGTGAAAGAGAAAAAAATAAATCTCGGAAGCCCTTAGTTTTATTATTGTACGTTGTTCTGTTGTAATCTGACGGACTGGATTTTTTTGGTATTAGTGGGAATTATGTTTGTGCGGAGATGTACTGACATAACCACTCTTTTAGCGAAAATGGTATGAGATGTACCCACGCCATACAAAAAGGAAATGCGTTTTATTAGGTCGTTCCAGACCGATTTCACGTAAAGTGAGAATACGTTTATAGTTGTGAAACGTTTTCCCTGACGGCCATTCACCCGACTATGTAAATGAGTGAGATAGGATGGGATCTTTTAGGTTTCTCGTTCTTGTTGTGAGACATAGGACTATACAGATGCCCTGTATCTTTAACGAAAATAGGGTAAGGCAAGTATTGAAATTTGTATGGTAATGGGGCAGAAGTTGTGACTTTCTGACTACATGCGAGGCAACTCCTTCACCAACTTGGTTTTGGACAATTTGGAAAAGTCTTCTTTTCTTCTTGCATTAAGCACAATATTTCTTTTCAACGTTCGGCCGACTGCCTTTTGAGCTGAACACGATCACTATATACGAGAGATTCAGTGAGCCAGAATTCCCGCCGGATAGTCAATACGAGCCTACAGGCTAAACCTACGGTAGAGATAAAAGTTAATAAAAATTCTCCATTGACGGTGACTACAAAGGCTCCAGAACTGGATCAAATTCCCGTAAGAAGGATAAAGACTTACGACAAGTAGGCTGAGTTCACAAACGAAACGTTTGAAATGCACTGAGTAGTGCCTTTCATCCACTACATTTTATTTAAACGAGTACCATGTCAGCTATTATTCAATATTTATTCGTTTGAAGGAAAGTATTTCCAAGTAAATACGTCCAGAACATACAAATCATTTATTTTATTATTCTTAAGTATACATATTTAGTGCATGGTACAGTTACCGAAAAATACAACAAATTTCACAAATAATCAATTAGCAATGATACAAAAAGTACAACAAATTTTAATATGGCAAAGATTTTATTAATGCCACATAATACTGTGAAGTAGCTGCCTTTCATGCTTGCTCTCGAACTCCAGCAATAATTCATCGATTTCATTGTCCAAGTCGTCTGCACTAGATAGCTTTGTAGCAAATGAATCAGAAAAATAAATTAATTCGGTGTCATTAGAAACAAAGGTGCATATTTTCCGTAGATAATTATATTTCATTTAAACGTTTGTATGGATAAAATATTTTCACACACCGTGTAATCGATAAAAAGTATAAAAATACTTACAATTGCTACAAGTTCAGTAATCAAAAATGCTCCAATAGTAGCCTCTTCGTGATTATCTTGAATGTCGATGTTCACCAAATGCAAGGCAGTATTTTTAGGCTTCCAAATTCCATTATAAACAGAAGTATCCAAGTCTACATAATTAATAAACACCACAGAGTTAAAAACGAATTGAATCTGATAACTGCCCTGTTGCAATCATTTTTAACATATTAAGGGAAACTAATACGACAAGGAAAATTTTGACACAGGTGAAGCTTTTATTATTGTGAGTGGTCACAGCCATTCTCCTGAACTATAATCGTTATCAATTTCAACCCATTGGGTTGCTCTACTATTTTAACTAATTATCTTGCGATTTAGGAGTAATAATAATTGTTCCTAACATTGCATGAACTTTGTAAATAATTCCATATGGCAACCTGGAGATGGAGAACAATAAATAATACAACAATAAAAAAGAATAAAATTTTGGCTGGGAATCAATAAGCGACTCATTGGTATAAACTATATATCTATAAGGTAATGTTGCAATGTATAATCTTTGTAAACAGACTCGACGCCAGGCTGACAGGATACTCCTGAAAATAAGTAATGTTGCTTACATATATAATACATAATGTGCCATGGAGAATTATTGGAGTTTGAATAAGTCAACAAACGGCTTCTACATATGAAAAATAGTGCAACAAAAATAAATTGCGTCTCAAACTCAACTATATTTATACGCCTATTGCGGAGCATCGACGGAAGAAACAATAATGTACACCTGATGCGAGCAATCTGCATCATATTAGTTTACCTGATTTGTAAAAACATTTCCTGCTTCACTACAGAGCTTCGTCGTTATTAATATAATTAGAATTAGTAGGAGATTTAGATTAACAAATCAGACAAAACAAATATCTAATGTAATTTCAGTGTCGGACTTACGGTCTAGGGCTTGATCATAAACGCGTTCTTCACAAGTAATTATCAAGTTAAAATAGGACTTCGAAAGCTGGAACTTCTCCGGTTTGGGCTTTATTCGACGATTACGATCTAACATATGAAGCAATCCGTTTTGTGTATACCTGTAGTAAACAGATAAACACATTAAACTTTATGCTATAACTTTCAGTAATTATTCCCCATTTGTACTGATTTCAAAATACGGATTTAACCACATCAATTGTCCTTACATATTCTTGTCCTTTCCCAGCAAGTCTTGATAAATATATTCATACGTCGTTCCGAAATCATAAACATTAGGTTTATCAGGTGCGGAACCCGGCAACTTGACTTTATCTCCAGTGCCGAATGATTCCACGTTATAGCCTTTTTTCGCCAAAAAAGCATGCGCTTCCATACTTCTGTTCATATTACTCGAACAAATCACGGCAATTTTCAATTCATCCTTCTTCGAGCCCACCTTATTTGACAAAGGTCGTGGAATCCCGAACTTACTCCCCATTGTCGGTGCCATGGAGTAATGCGAGTCACCGTTGTCGTTTCCGGAATGCATTTCCTGTTTTTCAAATATATAATTTTCCAACATCAAAAAATGGATTTCAAAAATAAAATAATATACCTCCCTCCATAAAACTAGCGATACTATATGTAAAGTACCTAAAATTAGTTCAAACAAAAACTATCTACACCCCACATTTGTAATCTAGCAACATGTTATAACAAAAGTACTACAACAAACCCAATAATAATGATTTTTAACAATCGAATCCATTCAAAAGTGGCATAAATACATATTGATCACAGTCCACCAACAGTAACTCAATTTGAATTACCAATCAACAACAAATCAATACTTGTTACACCATAACAATAACTCCAAAATATTTTAATAAAGTAATATGTAACGGCACACAGAACCGTGTTCCGCATTATTAATGACTGTAACATTTCCAACAATACTCACAGCAGCCCCATGTTTTGGCACCAAATCATTAAAATCCATTTTTACAACTTACCCAAATTCAATTCACACTTCCTATTCAAAACCCGAGACAAAAATAAATTACCGCACAATTTAAATACATAAGGAAATGCCGAACTTACTCTGAATTTTGATTGAAAGGAGCTCCCGGTTGCCGGTATTTATGTACAGCAAAAAATGTAATTTTATTAGCACTACAAATATTTACGTTAAATTACGCTAGCCTTGAGCTTTTTGAAACTAACCCTTCACAATAACAAATGCTATTAAGAATTATATGTCTGATTAATACAAACTTTTCATCTAGTTACGCTCCTTAAAATTCTTAAGCAAACCATATAGTTGTAAGTTTGTAACATACAATTTTAATCTTTAATACTTAAAATTCAGCAAATTCACCGTCATTTCTTTCAATTCTTTCCAGCTTCCGCTTTTAATCCCACTTGGACTTCTAAATCTTTTTCGCACTTTCCCGGCATTACATCATGCATGTAAATTCGTTTTTTTATATTTTAAGATTTACCGCCATTTTTCATGGATTTATTACATGTGATGTGGAATCGCGTCTTCTATGGCGTCGTGTAGCAGTGAAGCAGCTAGGAATATATAGCGTTGAGAGTATATATTATACTCATTGATAAAGACGCCGGGTTGAAAAACCATCGGTGGGGCTGGACTCACTCTACTCTACCTATAGTGTACCTCTTATCTGTATATATACACTACATATCGTATATATGTAGAACATGTGGATATAGCTGGAGCGGGCATGGAGGAGTGAGAGTGTGTCTTTTATGTACAGTTCTATTAGTTTAAGCAATGGGAGCTTTTATTGGAACCCGCAACACACTGTGTTTTGTAGCATTAAACCTATGGTCCTAATATTCTTCAATGGCTGACTTCTTAAGGTAGAGGAGCTGTATTTAAATTTTAATCCGTTGAAGCTTGGAGTCGGACAAGCTTTGGAGTTTATTTATAAAAGTTTATATACATTTCGACTGGCTTTCCTTGCATTTGCTTGTGCAGAATTTATAGGGGTTAGTAAAAGGAAAAGGCTTGTGGATATATTGAGTATTAAAATACAGTTGAGTTGGTATACGCAGACTTTTACAAGATACGAGAGACGGGAGAGTCATCAAAAAACATCCTCATACTCGTTTACATTTAATAGAGAGTTCTCAGGAGCCATAGTGAGACAAGTGCGGGTCAAAATTTTGTACACATACTGGAAAGTGATAAATATAAATAGTGAGTGTGTGATCGAGCCGTCAAAATATTTGGAAAGAGATAGTATATGAAGGCCCAAGGCACCGTAAGAACTGTTGATTTTGAAGTTGTGTAGTATATTTAATTGATGTGAGCTAGTTTCTAGAATATCCGGACGAGAAGTAATATTAAACGGTTCATTTTTCGTTGAAGAAAAAGCATAAATATTGATGAATAATTATTTTAAGTTCTGTGTATATAGGAATTGTTAAGCAATAGTTTCCTCGAAAAGTTTTTATGTGGTATAGTTCTTTTTGGTGTTTGGGAAGTTGATATTAATTTACTACGTCGTCGGGTGATTTATTAGTATCAAAGCGCGTGAGGATTTGTCTTCAGAGGTTGAATTGAACCTGGCCGTGATTGTAGTGGAGCAGAAAATTTCGAGGTCAATTTTGAGTTGAAAATGAGGCTGAGAGTGAATCCCAAGAGGACTGCGAAAGCTTTGACTACGAATCCAGGTAGTAAAAAGCGGGGCAGAGGTCGGCCACCACAGAGTAAACCCGCTGATAGTGTAAAGACAATTTTCGGCAATAAATCTAGAGGTCCTGTTAAAGGGAATAAACCTAGCAGTAGCAAACCAAAGGCACCTGAAATTAATTCCGAGAAGTCATCTTCCAAAGAAAAGGGGGAAGTAAAGGTAGAAGTAGAGGTCCCTTTGAAAGTTACTAGCGATGCTGTAACAAAGGAGCTACCGGAGCCTCCACCACCTCCAGCACCGAAATCAGCTCCGGAACCTCCAGTTACTAAGTCAAAAACTCCTACCGCTGCTCCTGTGGAAGAAAAGAAGGAGGAAAAGAAACCTCCGGCCAAAGTACCTCCGAAATCTCCCAGTGTCACATTACGTGCGGGGAGTGTGGCAAAAACAGTGGATCCGAAACCTATTGAGAAAGCTGTGACGTCTAGCTCAGTTGATGAAACTGCCGTTATCGAGAAAGAAAAACCTAAAGAAACCACTGAAACGGTGGAGAATAAAACGAAGGAAGATGGGGAAGAGAGTAAAAAGGTTACACGAAATGAGCCCGCGGCTTTATCTGAAGAAAAACAGTTGCAAGAGAAGCAGTTGGTCATTAAACTCGATAAATTAGGTAAGATTTGTCATTTAAATTTATTCTTAAAATCCATATATCATTCTCTTTGTTTGTTCTAATCACCGGGTATTGTGCTTAGTAACACAAGATATTTCACAACCAAAGAGGAGTGATCGAGCCGGTGCGGTTCAAAAACGGAAACTAAGTGAAGATGCTCCTCGGCCGTCCATAGGAAAACGAGGTCGTCCTCCTGCCAGGCCGAAAATCCAGACGCAGGAAGAGCCTGAACAAAAAGAAAAAGAGAAAGAAAAGACACCACAAGAAAAGGATGAAAGGTCGTTTGAACGATTCTATGCAAAGGTCAAAGAGGAAAGTGTAGTCTCTGAACGCTGGAGCTTTGGAGGAGTTCTTTGGGATCCCACGAAGAAAATGAAAGTCATGGCTGCTTCCGAGGTAGACGTGACATCGAATGGAAACATGCGATTGAGAAGATGTGTGCAGGTAACGAACTAGCTGCTTTTCTTTTATGAAAGCTCGTGTGTTAGGTATCCAATGTCTTAATTATTATGGGTAGGTATTTGCCAAATAGCAGGTAGGTACAAAATTCGACGTTGTGAATGATAATGTTTGAGGGTGCCAAAAGATGCCCTATGACGTATTTATTACATTCGTACAATCATTTTGAATTTTTTCGGTCTAATGCTGTAGAGGCGCATTTTCAACGTCACGGTTCAAAGGCACGGTCAATGCGCAGATTTTTCTCATTTGTTGAATGTTGCCCCTCTCACCCCAGCTAGAATATTGAAGATAGCACACACAAAATTTTAATGAATTTAGAATAAAAAAGTACAGGGAGGTCATTCGACAACACATGCGAAATCATTTGGGGTCCCGTCTAATCAGGAGGGTTAAACCCTTCAAAGGTTAAGCCCTTAAGGAAACCCTATCCCATGGTGGATATTGCATAAAGCGCAAAAAAATATTTATTTTGGATTCAGTATAAAAAATTACAGAGGGTCATCCGACAAAGCTTGAGCGTTAAACCTTCAAGGGTTAAGCCCTTAAGGGGTTTAACCCTTTAACGTTCCAGAGCTTCACCCTTAAAGGGTTTAACGCTCCTGATGAAATTCATTTAAAAAAATTTTTTTGTGCAATCTTCAATATTCTAGTTGGGGAGGGAGGGGCAACATTCAACAAATTAGCAAAATCTGCGCATTGACCGTGCGCGTCCACAGCATTGGACCGAAAAAATTCAAAATGATTGCACAAATGTAATAAATGCGTCATAGGGCATCTTTTGACACCCTTAAACATTAGCATTCACAACATCCAATTTCGTACCTACCTGCTTTGACAAATACCTACCTTTATTATAAAAACGATAAAATTTCCGACCGGGTTTTACACACACTTGTCGTAAAATTGTCCGAACTTAGCTGCAAATTACACCCGCTCAGCGTATACAAATATAATTTTGCCGGATAAATGATGTCCCACTGTATCAAAATGTTTACTTCTGTAGGTTTTTGAAAACATGACCGTGAGAGTTATGGTGGAGGGTGCGGATATGACAAGTACGTTTACAACTACAGGAGCCGTGAAGAATGCCAATGAAGTTTCTCAGCTGATTCATAAAGTTGCTACTTCCAAAATATGTTCGGGAATCAAAAATTTTGGAGCGACTGACAAAGTGTATTTTCCTCATTGTGTTTTGCGAGGAGAATCTTATTTCGCTCCGGAGTGTCCCATCGTTATAGATTACGGGGTCGTTGGTCCTCTCTGTCAGCATTGCAATCGTTTGCGGAACATGATTCACAGAAGGAATGTCAAAGAGACAAACCTGTTATACTCTAAATTCAGCAGGTTGGTTTTTGCTCCTTTTTTAGGTTTTTTCTTGTTTGAGTTTGCATTGTCCTACATCATATCATGTCTGCTTTTTATCAGAGCACCAGTGAAGAACATTCGGAGTGGATTTGGCAAACAACTATATAGCATGTTAACCGATATGATTGAGGCTTCTTCAGTGGATGCCAAAAAGGAGAGGAAAAAGCTCAGAAGAATGATTCCTGCAAATGCTAAAGAATATCCCTTTAGGTCTGACGCTAAGTCCGGCGACGGGCTGGATGAGAATCAGCATATTATGCAGCAACAACAGCAGCAGCAGCAATTGCAAATGCAGCTAGCTCAGCAGCTACAAATGCAACAGCAGCAACTGCAACAATATATCAAAAGTGACGCCGCGGGAAATATTACTATTTCATCCTTACCTAGCAATACTATTGTCACACCGAGTACCGTTAACTCAGAATTTATTCGCCTTGCAAAGCCTTTTACGGGTCAAAGTTTTAATTCCGAAATGATGACATTCAACGTAGTTTCGGGTCAGCGAGGTTCTTTTAAGGTAATCCAATCGTACTCATAGTTATCTAAACCACATTTCGATCAAGTTAATGGTTCTAGCTTGGTTAATCTATTTTGTATAGGTATCTCGTGACGGAACTCAGCTCACCGCTTCTGGGGGCAATTTTGGAGGAACAGTTTTAACTCCAGGTGAGTGAAATTTTTAATTTCGTTTTTGCTAAAACTCCAGCCCACCCAGCTAGAAAATTATTAAAGAGACATGTGTAACAAGATAATATTGTAGTATAAAGAGTTACATGTTTTTTAAGGTGAAATGCATATGGTGGAGCAACTGGTTCAGCAAGAGGGGCACGATTTCGGGAATGTGATAATCCAGAACAGTGGAGACTTCACTTTAGCTGAGGGACAAGAATATGAACTGATTGGTGAAGCAGATCCGAATAATCCAATTCAAGTCTTAGAAGTTTTGAAAGAAGAAAATGAGGGAAACAACACAATTGAAATAATTGAAGTAGATGATCAAACGCTTGCACAACTAACTTCCCAAAACTTGAGTAATTTTATTATCCAGGAACCTAATTCCGATTTTGAAGTTCAAGAAATTGATGCAGATGATCCCAACTTTCGCCATCTCGTAAAAGCCCTGAATCCTGGTACAGTAGTCTATCAATCGTGACTTTGTACTCTGTTTACTTGGACAACCCGACAAATATTTTTCTTATATTTGTAAATCTTCTAAAAACTATGCTTATAGTGTACATATAATTGTTGAACACCATTGCTGTTTTGATCTGCACGTATCTTTTTCTTATCAAAAATAAAAGTTTACGAAGGTATCATTCCCTCAGATTATCTCTGCACTGTTCCTCATTTTTTACATACAGTAAATAAACAAGTGAAACCGCTACTGTGTATGTCTATTAGATTATAGTACCTAGTTATTACCGTAATATTGAAGTACTAATTGAATGTCGTTATTACACACTAAAAGACTGTAGTTATTTTTAGCTTTGGAGCTCCGGAGAAAAGAGTTTAATGATTGATACTCAATGCATCTCAGAATCTTCTAAAGTTATCTACATTGTAATGTTATAGATATTTCCTAGCTTCAAAATTTTTAATTGTGCTTGAATGATCGAAATTATTCTTTGGCACGATTAATCGTTGTTAAACTTACCGATAAAACGTCTACTCGTAGATTCGTTACACCTAAAATAAACTTATATAAAGCGACCTGCTTATTCTGGATCTCCTGAAAAGGCCGCAGTACCACAAAATATTATTTCTGATTTGGATTTTGTTAGCTGATAAGCTTCCATAAAATATTTGTATATAAAATTCCTTATACACTTTAAAATTGTGTTACTAAGTAACCAGACCATAACACACAGGTATCTCGTTGTCAGAATCAAAATTATAAAGTTGGTTTGAAGTTAGACTTAAATTAGTCCATAATAATATTTTATCTGAACAATGACAGCTCGTATGAGCTGCCCATGTTAAACATTATCGAGCATGTCAAAATGCACGGATGAACAATGGGGAAAAATATACTGTCATTTTCAAATAACCAACAAGCATAACTGTCAGCGTTATGATCTCATCTCGCCATTAGTCATGCCGAAAGAATAAAATACATTAACATTTTTCTCCATATTTCGTGGTAGTTGAAATTTCCTAGCTCCCAGAAGAGCCGCTCCTACGCAAGAGGGGACATTGAGACGGACCAATGAAAATTTGTGCAGTTTCGGTATTTTCCCATCAGTCAAGCCCAGTACGGATTCAAATCCAGGCTTAAGGTATTTCCACGACTTCCAGACTGACCCTACACAAACTATTGGTAGCCCAAGGTGACTCTTGTAAAGGTCCTGCAAGTAAGGAAAAAATTATACATCATTATTGTGTTACAATTCTAAGACATTTAAATACTTTTTCCTACTATCATAATCACCACCTAAATCTTCAAAAAGTGGTAACATTATACAAGATAATACTATACGAAAGTGAATTGCAGGATACGAAACACATACCGGATGGACGTCTTTGATGACAGCTGCAACATGCTTCCCTAATTCTTGGCCACAGAGGTCAAAAAGTTGCAAGCAAAATTTATCACCATTCGCAGCACCTCTTGCTAGCCGAACGGTAAGGCTGGAGTAAAAACTTTTGTTGAAGTCACTGTGACAGTGGGATAACAGTCCAAACCTGTAAAATACCAAATTAATTATTATTTTCAAATTTATACGAAAGAAAGTGTGCCGATTTTTTCAAATCATAATTTCCAAGTTTTATCCTACAGCCGAAGAAATATCCTCAGTGCGTAAGAAAATAGTAGTTACATACCAATCAATAAGTATTTGCAAAATTTTAAGGAAGTCATACAAATTTTTACCTATCTTCAATATTGAAATGAGCTTTTATTTCCTCCCACACGTAGGTAGTGTCATGCTTCGGTGTAGCATAATTGTCCTGCTCCAACATGCACGTTTTTACTGCTTGGAACGCCAACCAGTAAGCTACAAAAATGTAAAGAAGAATTAAACGACCTGAATGGTTTGGCTGAAATCCGGTCACCTTCAGGATGGAGATTCTTGAGACATGTAAAATGTCAGTTTATATCACTGCGACTCACCCGAGCCTTCGTCTCCAAGCATGTAACCCCAGCCACCACACCTCGCAGACGTTCCGTCAGGATTTATAAGAAGACAGTTTGACCCAGTTCCAGAAATCAACACAATTCCACCTGGCAAATGGTTAAAATTCATCTTAATTGTATTAATTAAAATTTTAAAAGCTTTCTTCTTCACTTTAAAGATTTTCCCTGTGAGCTCGGAAAATCGACTTGACCCAAACAAAACGGATCCGAGTCAAAAAAAATTGTAAGGGGCAGTTTAATAAGAACCCTTTAAGGGAATTTAATCCTTCAAAAAGAGCATCGTCATTTTCGGGCTTGTCCTCCAATTCAGATGATACAGGAAAAACCATTTCCATTTTTACATGTAAACAAGCTATAAAAACACAAGCGTTTTTAAAAGTGTTATTAATTATGAAATATAACCTCACCATTCTCAGATGCAGCAATGAGGGGACTCAAGGTATCGGACGTGACAACGACTTCTTCTACGTGGGGTAGCTTCGATATAACTACCTGGCGTAGCTCTTCATTGAACTTCTCATCTTCCCCACCGCTCAAGCATAGACCCTAAAATTAAATGTTTTCCAGAAAACGATTAATTTTCCTTCTACAATTCTTGGAGTTCCTTTTTCATTTCGAATGCTATTAAACTGTAATACAAATAATGTATGTTTGAATACAAGAGAAAGATAGTAATGTTGTTAATGAGATTACCAGGGTTCTAATTGCCTTGATGTCATCTATTCCAGCTTGTTTAAGGACTTTCTCTGCCATGGCTACAATTAAATTGGCACTCCCTTCTAACCCCAGCAACTGAGATCATACCAAACAACATACAAATTATTATTCGTGGTAATATTACAAATTATTACAATTAATTTGTACTCATAATTCACATCAGGTTTGCATACAAATATTATCATTTCCTAACGAGCTAGGACTGGAATTACTACCCAAGCATGTAATGTCATTAAAATACATATTTCAGTCGCAAAGGAAACTTACATATTGTAATTTCAAAGTTCAGCCATATTGTTACGCAAAGGAACCTTACATATTTTAATTTCAAAGTTCAATCATATTATGTTATAATCATACAGTGTTGACACTAACCAGAGGATTTATAAACTGCTCATCCAGCAATTCACCCAGCTTCGTTCCATTGATGTCCAATACGATCGCTGTAGAATGAGTTCCACCTCTGCAATAGAAAATAAATAGCAACTTTAAATACATTTTAAATACGTTTTTTATGTCAACTTGTTTTAAAAAAAACCAAAAAAACTTAAACACTGGACTGTATGTGCTCAAACCAATCCACTAATAAGAAACTTAACTCAAAATTCCGTACCATTTTAAGAGCAAAATATAGTTAAGTATACGTAAACAATTTTTATTGTATGCTCGGGCAAGACCTTTTTGAAGGAATATTTTGCAGCGACTACCCTTAGAATCAATCTAAAATACATTCCATTGCATTGCCATCCATTCCAGTTTCCAGTGTATCAGTATTAAAAAATATTTGCTTCCTTTATCTACCCAATGAATACCATTTGCATTGTGGGAAAACGGATTTATTAGTGTAAGTCACTTAATTGTCTGAACCCGTTCAACTCTCGTCAGAGCCTTTAAATGCAATAGCAAATTAAAAGTTTAAAGGCACAATGTGCACTTTCATATACACATAATTAATAAATGCAGCTCATAACTAAAGCTTTTAGCTGACTTAGCTCACCAATATTGGTGTATAAAAACTTTTAGGATTGGTAATGAATGAAATTAAGCCTTTATGTGTGTTCCAAATCTATACGTGAGTTGAATAAAAAATTGTTTTGCGATTTCGTGTAAATTTTGGAAATCCAGTAGCTCAGCCCTTTTAGGATGGAAAAAAGTGCTGCTTTCATGCCTAATTACTAATTACATTTACACGCATTTATCAGGGACATGCTCATATATGCTTTATTACTATACTTGAGGAATGTACTCTTCCTTAAATATTCTTCTCTGATTTGATGGATTAGGAATTTGTAGAAATGTTGCATGCAATCAATATGCTTACAGTACTATAATCAACATAGTTAATGCAAGTTCCATTCAAAGGTCCTATTACTATTAATATATGTACACGAAAGAGGGAAGAAAAATATGTGGAAATTATGATTGGATGAAAAATCGACCACACCTTCGAAAGAAAACGTGAATGGAATTGAATTGGAAGTTTTGTGTGGGTACCCACACACACACACACACACACACACACACACACACACATTAAATTGAATTTTTAATGGGGAGTATGATGAAGCAGAATAGTACACAATTCACCCATACATATACATAGTCACTGTCATAATTTATGTACATACCATTGGATTTCATTATATGGGTCGGCTTAATTGTCTATGTTATATTTTATACTACGTATATTTTTAACAATTGGATTTGCCAAACTGAGAAAAAAATCATTTGTAAACAAAAGGAATAAAAGCGCGATGCATTTCAATTATTGCACTACACAATTTGCAATTCAAAACGTTATTGTTAAAATGCACCCGTTAATTTCAGGGTGAATGAATGTATGTACGCATATTTTAGATAGTACATACTTATTACTTACAAAGCCACTCTGGTCACATTTTTTCCCTTATATATACATGTATTGTTGTATGCATGTCATGTCCCTTTCGTGAAAACATTCCGAGGCAGTGATAAAGTTGAGGGTGAGCAGACGCTCTAGAAACGCAATGAACACATTTATGTATTCGTGTCTCCTTCCTTGAAATCTCATTATACACATTTTTTCTATGCGAAGATTATTAACATCTCTAAATCATCCCGCATGCGATCATATTTTATCTCCAGGTCTTTATAATATGCATATGCAAAGGTACATACAACATTTCCAAGAAATTTATTTTTCCCTTGTCGTAGAGATAATATTCGAGTTGAGCATTAAGTATGTACATTCAATTATTCAGGCGTTATTACTGATGGGGAGGTACAAAATCCTACGAAGTGTTTCCAGACATAGAATTTTACATGCAAAAGCTTATTGTGCTTATAAAGAAGAAATTACATCGTAAATTTTATTCAAAATACTACTTTAGCGGTAAATTTGATGAATTTCTCGCTTTTAGGCTCGGCGCAATTAATTTGGCATGAGATTTCAAAGGCAGCCCTCAGGAGTCAGGAGACATTTGTAACCTTTGAGGGAAGGACTCCACAGTGCACTGCTTAAAGTGTGGCTGACTATATATCCGGTACTTCTGCCTGCATGGTCACAAACTGTGGCGGTATTTTGCAAAAAAATGTTGTTTACGAAATGTTTTTTACCTACATTACTCGTGAAATGAATAGTCGGAAAACTTTTTTAAAAACTGATGTCATCGTTTATCCGTCCTTTAATCATAATGTAATAGCATCTGGTATCTACTTAATATGGTACAATATCTGGCGCCTTCGCTCCAGAAAAAATATTTGTTTACTTGCCAGAAATTTGTCCATTTTATTACCTCCTGGCCTTTTATATTTGATGAAAATACTGAATAAACAAGGCTAATTTTCCTAACCTTGACTTGCCCCAGCTTATAAAATATGTACTTGCCTTCACCCCTGTGTATTTCAGTAGTGGGTTCAGTGTATTCTTTACACCCCCCCCCCTCCCATTGTTTGCCACTCCATGTTATAAACAGCAAACAAATATGATCATAATAACTTCGACAAAGGAATCATAGCTTTTCTTCTGAAATTCTTATACGAGATCTCACCAGATCAAACCCCCATACCTCCAAATATTTGACCGTTGATATTTAAGAAGTCCCAAAGAAAAACCTATCCAACGAGTCCTACAAATATTTCACCTTTGACATTAAGTAGCCCTGAAAAATCCCAGCCAGATAGACCTTCAAGTATTTGGCCGTAGACATTTTTATCTTGTAGTATATTTCCACGACATTAGTTTCTACTAACAAAATAAACAATATGTAATTGTCCATAAATAATTTGAGTCTTCCTCAAGTGTCTCAATGCTCAAAGAGGACTGCTCCTTTTTGATTTGCCGTCCACTTTGAAATCTCCGCAGAGACCATTTGTACAATAATATATTTTATGAATAAAATCACAAAAAAAAACAATTCAATCTCATATCCAGAGCTAATTGCTCTGTAATTAAATACTACAGGAAGCCTCTATATCTCAAGCAGTATTTACATTTTATTGATAAAAAGATTTCCAACGAATGAAAAGTATTTCCCTGGAAATCAATCATTCTCGGATCAAAGGAAACACTGAAAGCCATAGAATACATTTTTTATTTATGTACTTATCCACGACGAATACAAGGAAGCTCTTATTGCCTCCTCTGCTCACACTATCAGCTCCCCTTATTATCAACAGGAAAAATTCAATAAAAATTCCCCATAATGCAGTAGCAGCATTGATAACAATATACTCTCATGTACACCTGCTTCAGACTCTTTTGCGCAGGTAAAAATTAATCTCATGTATGTATAATTAATCACCATCATTTATCCCCTCCTTCACACTCCAATAATTTACATACAACTCCATTTATCAGCCATATCTTCTCCATTCACACCTCACTATATAGGCTACACATTTCCATTGCACTATAGGAACTTATACAGTATTATTTCATTCATTCTCTATCTGCACACAACATGGTGAAGCAGGAAATGCATTTAATGGATTTTTTAACTCTTCATTCATTATTAAACTATAGAATATTATCATCATTTTTTCAGAAAATTTCTCAAATAATACTACTGGGCTGGGATGAGACTCACCCACACCTGCACACGTCTATCATAGGTGTTGAGAAATTATATTGATTTCAACATTTCAACATTTCAAGACATTATTGCTGCTAGAGGAAACTATAAGTAATTTGGGTTATAAAGTGAAATATTATTTGTCCTGTCCTATATGAAGGACAACTGGAGCCACTGCCACTGGAGGTATGTGAAGATATTTAATATATGTATATTATACTCCTCCGTCCACAACGACCTTCATATGTCACATTTAAGAAGAAGTAAGTAGAATCATTAAATGGACAAATATTATAGATTGACTGTACATAATTCTTCTACTCGTCCAATGACCATGTTTACTCTGTACATAATTGTATACATACATGCAAGTATGTACCATATTACAGCAGATAACGTGTAGTCACTTTAGAGGAGCATGTGTATTTATAGTAATTTTGCACTGCTCCTGTCATAGTGTATATGTACATATTAGGTAATGTCCATAGACAATCCAATGGACATAGTAAAATAAATTATTGTTGTTGTTTGCTCAGCTCACACGTCAAAGGCTCGACAAATGTCAACATTGTCATCACATGTCATCCTATTATTGTATTTTCTCAAGTGATGATGGTAAATGACATAGCTCCTACATAAAAGCTAGTATAAGCGGATAACGTATATACACAAAAATTTACAAATCTTAATCTTTTAAATGCATTTATATGCATAAGCTTATACAAACACATACATACGTAAATAAAAAGCTTCACTACCACAAGACACTTGTTCAATAATCAATCATACTGAGGACTTGAAAGTGTCAATATTTTACTCAAGCACCAAGTTTGGCTAGTTTTAACCGCTCCTTTGATGATTGCCGTCTTTTGATAATTATACCCTCGCGTGGAAATAAAAATAATAATTATCACATTATCCCCTAATTTTTTTCAAACAATTGCTCAAAAAGACTTAGCATTGTTTAAAAGCTGTAATAATTAGTCCTGGAACCCGGAATATCACAAATTTTCCAATTGATTAACACGTGTTACTTATAATTATCGCATTATCCCCTAATTTTGTTAACCCATAATAATACTCAAAAAGACTTAGCATTGTTTTAAAGCTGTAATCATTAATCCTGGAACCCGGAAAATCAGAAATTATGCAATTGATTTTAACGCATGTTATACTTATGTATTTAAATTACACACACGGTCATGCTCGAGAGGAGAATTTTATTCGAGTAGAAATTTCCATGACCTGTGTCCTTTGAAATGTTTGATTATTGACGGAGATTAAAAAGGGACTTATTTTCCTATGAAAATCCAGAATTTGCAGGCTTACTATGCTTTCACGAGATCCCATCAAAGTAGGGGGCCTTTTCTGAATAATTGTGACAGGGAAATGGATTTAAACTGCTTTGGAGAATTAGGGAAATACATGCGCTCATAAAACTACAGAGACTTGAGGTCTGACGGTGTGCTGAATGCTGACTGACCCCTGCATGATCAAAGGACGTCAAAGCACACGTACGATCCGAGCCAGAGATTAACATACTCTGGAGAAGGATTAATTAAAAATGAGAATATAAGTGGGGATTAACCACACATTAGAGGAAATAAGCCGTTCCTTTTGTTCAACAAATTCCATGCTCCATCATCACCGACAGACAAACTCCTTTACAAGTAGAGGACAGAGACCAAAGAGCTTAGGTATAGTGAAAGAGAGCAATATTTGCATAAAATGTTTGATCACCAAGCTCTGCACATCAATATTATTATATACAATACTTATCTGGTTTTGATATTTTCTGCAGGTAGGAAAGTATCAAGTATCTATCTTGTCGACACAACATTATATTGTGTACGTATAATTATACGTATACACATTGAACTGAGAGAGATTTTATCAAGTTTTATTACGCATATATGTATTATTGATACTTACATATAACAAGTATAAGAGCGCGCGTGCCGCAATGATGAGAAGGAGAGCAGGGCATGAGAGGACTTGCGACTCACTGACGACTCACTGAGTGAGAAAAGTGTGACGCTCTTGAATTTTGATTAGACAATCAATCTTTTTCATATAGACCAGTTTCGAGCAAGAAGCTTTTTTTCATCTATATAATTTTTTATATACGTCTGAAAAATCCGCAACCCTTTGATTTTTACGCAAGCGATAAATATATTGTAATTCCTCTTACTCTCGTAAGCTTTCGTATGTGCTCTTCCGTATAGTTTATATATTTACGCATTTACCTTTCTAATTTTGGCAAAAATTATATTCGTACGAAATAGTCGTAAAAAATTTCTTTATTATTTAAAATTTAACGATAAATTCATTTCCGAGGATTTTCAAACATGTTCAATCAACCACACTATTTACAAAGCATTTCGCCAGTAATAGTGCTTAATTAATCGCTTTCAATTAAAATATCCCGCCATTCATTTATTTCCCACCCAATCCAAATTTTGCGCCTAAATTATATTCACATGAGTAATTAATAATTATTATTTCTCAGCATGCAACAGGTTGTATGATGTACCCTCAGGTTAAATTAAGTTGTACATATAAGCAACCACCGTAAGTAGCCCTGAACTTCAACGATTTATAGATTATCGATAACTTTACCCCTTCAAAAGTAATACACGGGCTATACACGGGGAAAGGTATACATAATCATCAGGGAATGGGGCAACCCTATAGTAATTCAACACTTGATATGCATGTACTATATAATGGTATATAAATATACACACGTTGAATAATGGTAGTTATTACCAAATATTGGACAAATTACGCGTCTCTATGTTGATACTAAAATAAATCGGTGCTGATTGGGAGTTTCCTTATACAACATGTCCATGCTACTATGTGCATATAGGTATATAATAATTTTATAAATATTTAATTTCTATGAACAAATCCAATCCTCTCCAACCACACGTCACACATACGTAGATCCCTGGATCCATATGAGCAGTAGTGACACATAAAAGAATAGCAAAAATATACACATGTCATCAAATTAAGTAAAGGTAGAAAAAGCCCTCCAAGGCAAAATCAATACCATCCACAAACTCTGATTACAGGGGAAACAAATAAACGAGTAAATTACTCCTGAGACATCATTATAATCTCTGGAATTTGTCTTCCTCTTATAAGAGCTTAACATCCAAGCACTTTTTATATACCATCCAATTTATACTAACAAGTATCTGTAGTACATAATACATACAAATAAGAAGAAACAATAACCTGAATAGAGAGAATAATCCCAAAGGATTTTCAACCCAATTCTTTCAACTTGAATGAAGTACATAAAAAGGAATAAAAATCCAAACAAACGTGCATATTAAGTTACAATGCCTTTTTACTACATAATACTCTGTGAACTATTTATCAGTCAACCATCAACCTCCTGTAGTAATACATACAAATTTCATATTTCATTCATACACACATGGAGAAAAAACCCTGACCCTGATCTTCAGACTAACTTTCCACTCTCATTGTCAGTGTGAGATTAACTTTTTTACATGTATACAAATTCCAACTTACTTTTTCAAGGGCCCAGAACTACTATATCTACTATATATATAAAAGTAATAAAATCTTTTTTAATACAAAAACATTATATTCTCTTCATTAAAATGAAATTTGTAATTCCTATAATGATTACACAAATACGACCAAGGTCCCTCTTCCTTCTTATCTTTTTACTGCATATACATACATTTTAGCTCGAATAAAACGAGACGTCCGTGTCGTACATTTATGTCAGAAGAAGAATATCATATATTTAATAGCTTTTGTAAAAACAAAATAATTTTTTTCCAAATAAATTTATTACTTTCTATAGAGTGGAGAATCTACCGGCTAAAGCACGTGGTTTCATACATGCATATAGCTTCAAATAAAACTTGGTTTTTAATTTTATAGATTGTACTATAGTAAAAGAAGGTTAGAAAGCAAAAGGCAGCAGAGGAATTTTTATGACCCAGTCACGCTAAAAATATCTGAGAGGAGTAAATCATGATGATTTCACTCCAGCTCAAATATCCCTTATGCTATTAAATACAAGAAGTATGTACATTCGTTTAAAGCAATATCATTTCAGCATATAGAAAAATACTCCTCCGCTCCCAACCGTAGCAATATTAGTAAAGGAAAAAAAAAACGTTCAGAGAATTCAGAGCTATTTCTAGAGCCGCTAATGATCCTGAATTATTGAACATTTATACACGCGTCTGTGTGTATAGTTAAGTAAGGAAAAGTATAAGTAGAGATGGAAATGGGAAAGCCCTTGACATTATGCAGGAGCCTTTCATTATGTACATACTATAGAAATCTCATTATGATTTGCATATTCTCATTCAAGTTCAGAGCTTTTGTCATGTGTAGGGTTATTTAACTGGATGAGAATCCTCTACATATGAAATAAAGGGATATGTGTAATAGTCTATAGAAATTTAATGGACGGGAAAAAAAATGCTTTGGGAATAATAAATGTGTAAACAGTTGTCAGTTGTATGGAAATTTTTAGAGTTAATTAAATAATGGAGGATTGGCACAGAGGCGGAGAAGAACCCATTGTTTTATAGTAAAACATATCTACATAAATTGCGAGACTATTTTTCAATGTGCAGGACTTCTATGTAGAGTTGTATATAGTTTAGAAATATATAAGAATAAAAATAAATAATAGAGAAGGAATAAGAAAAAATTAAAATAACATTTTTTCAATAATCTTACCCTTCGATCCCGCAAAAAACTTGTTGGCTCATAATGGAAGAGAGTGAGAGAGAGATAGAGAGAGAAAAAAGAGAGTGGTGGAAAAAGTTATTGCTTTGACGTAAGCGTGTAAATGGGTTGGTGGAAACACTTGTTTAAAAAAATCAATAGGGCACAATATGATGCGTAGTTTTCATGTATAGTAGTAAGTCTGGCCAAGTTCAGTGGTTGGAGGAAGCATGAATTAATTTTAGAATTTCACAAAAATATGCCACGCCGCAATTTTATGTGAGGACCAAAGAGGCAAAGGAAATACACTTGCTCTTTCTCTCTATAGTTCAATATTAAGGAGGAATCAATATATGTAGGAATGAATAATAGGGAAAAGGTATGAGGGAGACTCAGTTGAACCGCTCTTGATGGTAATTCGTAGGATTCCCGCACTGGTGGCTGGAAAGCTCGGATTTTTCTTGTGTCTTCTTCCCCTATGCCGTTCTTCGTTCAAGGTCTTCCCACACTACTGGGTAACGTGTGTGTTATCCGCTGGAGCCAAATCTTTGGATATTCACAAGACAATCTAATTATCCCGTGGATAATTTAATAGGGGAAGTATTGTTGTTTTATACGGAACAAAAAATTTATAGTAACTATATTATTCTCTATGTTAATGGGTATAGAGACAGGGGGGATAGGAAGAATTAGACGAGCAATGTGAGGAGTGAGGTCTGCCTTGCTTGACGGACCAGTGGAAACTGAACGTGTATCAATTCAAATATCATTCCTATATACTTTCATGTGCATAGTAATATAATGGTCTTTCCAATCAACACGCAACCATTATCGTCTCGTCAATTCTTCAAGAAACATTCGGCTCATCAAAAGTCCCTTATATTTATTCACACACCTGATTTACCTCTACATCTTGAGCCACACTTGTCATTTTTATGTGGTTTTCCCGGAAGCTAGTAAATCCGCTCGCTTATTTTGTCTCTTTTTGTAGTCACATTTTTTTAACATTCGTACATTTTGTAGTTTACTAATTTTACTTATTTGTAAAATTAAGGCGAAATTCGAAAAAAAGCCTGGGTCATGTATGGTTTCCTCTGAAGGAATTTTCTTCGGAAAGGAACAATTATTATTATTTTAAATTCTTATATCGTCGGCTAAAGTGCCAAAGGCGCTATAATTTTTGTAACGTTATGGTAAAAACAAAATTATAGCCCCTTTTGCACTTTAGCCGACGATATGTTAAATTATTCTTTATGTATTGTTATTAGTAAAACCCGTTCAAAAGGTTTGTTATGCTGTCGACCTTTATTCTACCTGTTCCATTTCCAGTTGTATAGTAATTCCATTGAATTACTAGCAATAAGCAATACATCGTCGGCTAAAGTGCAAAAGGGGCTATGCGCAATACACAGACGCCGCTTATACATGGTAGACATGTTAATTCCCGTTTAAGCGATTTCTGCGTATAGCCCCTTTCGTACTTTAGCCGACGACATACTCCTTGTACTTTATTACAATTCATATAGATATATAACATATTATAAAATCGAGGTAAATCCTGTCCACCGACATTTTGTATTTGTCTGCAAACAAAAGCGTAAGAATAATTATCACATAATATGTAACTTAATTTACTACTTCCGCCATGAATTAAAATGGATTTCGCGAACGGATTATCTATGGACAAATATTAATAATTATATCAAAATCCCAAATCAAAAATATCAATAGTATATAAGCTAAATTTAAAAAGAGACTTTATAGCAATAAAGTTACCAGTCATTTCGTTTCAACTCTGTATATGAAAGTAAAAAGGAGCTATTTCCACTCAAAGTAGTGCTCACGCAGCTACACGCGCTTTGTACATACACACAAACTTCCACAGATTTATGGTTGCTTCATTTGAAAGCTAAGCTTCTCTGTCCGATTTGGTCTCTTTTGGCACGCCGCTTTTGCAGACAGGCCCCTTCTTGGATTTAGCCTATAATATTATTTATGCATAAGAGTATGTACAATATTTATGTATACACGTTTAAGGTTTACGTTCTAGTATATATTTACACGCGCCATGGTAAACTGTATACAATGAAATATTCATTTAGAGAAGGATATTATAGTTCTAGATATTGTTAATGAGCTACTTTGATGAAGCTCTTCATTTCATATCAAGTGTGCTAGACTGATTTGGAAATGCAATTAAAATTTACTTTACAAACCCTTACATTATACAAACGCTTCTGAACATGACAACAGACAGTCTGTGATCATTCATGCAGTCCAGTGTTCCAAGAGAAACTGTAATAATAATTTTAGACATATTTACACACGTATACTACTACTACCCACGAGTGGAATTAATTGATTCCAAGCCCACAATTTATGCTACGGATTTCAACAAGTGACAAACGGGAGGACAAGTTCCTTTGCCTCTTTGAAACCTGAGTGTGCGTAAACACGGGCACATGTTTTTGATTGTAGATTTAAGAAAAGGTAGATCTTAATGTTGTTGTATGGATTTCAGATATGTCAGATATATATTTGTTGTATATATTTACGTATACAAAAGTTTTAATTTGCCATTGCGCATTTGTACAGGAGGTGAGAAATGTGTCCTTGATTTGTGACTTGGGCACATGCAAACCAAAGAGAAATGCACCATGGCTATAAAAATCAAAGGGAGAAAAGATTAGAAGAAGAACATGGGATGGGAGAAAGAGAGCGTGAGAGGAATATCAGGCACATGGAACTAACAAAATGAATGAAGAAAAAAGATACCCAAGATTGTCTTCACTCATTATGAGCACTAGATATGCAAACACATATGAAATGTTATCTGGATAGAGATAAAAGCATATTTTCTGATTAATGACTCTCTCAGTTGCATTTTACAAGTCCATTAATTTCAATACGGAATATAAAACAACTCATTGATACTTTACATATACTCTAATTATGAAATATAGGATTTCCAAACGTCCAAATAATCATGACTTGTAAATACATAAATAAAACATTGACACAGAGAAATTCTGACTAATCTACAACATAGAATGCTCTTTGACTCACTTCCCCCTGCTTATCTTCTGAGGGGGGAAAGGAAGGGAAATGTTTTTTGTGCAATGGATATGTTTGCGAATGTCACGCTAAATAGGGATTGTACTTGGTGATAATATTCAAAATAAATGATTGAATTCAAAAATATCCTTACATTTATGCTGTGTGTGTGTATGTGTGCTGGAATTCATACAAAAACTTTATTTTAAGACGGAGCATGAATGATAAGCATATATGCTGTCAGTTTGATAGATTTGATATTTGATCTTGTAAAGACGCCTTTAGAACGAACGTCCAAGTAATTAATGCTGAATAATTTATTCGTTCAGTTGAGATACCAAAAATTGTAGCGGGGTTGGAGGTACAAAAGTGCAAGACATAATTTCCTTCATTTTACATACAAATTATTGTGTAATATATAATATTTCTAATAACTCAAGTGTGGAATGTAATGTTAAGCGAAATTATTATATATTATTAAATTATTTTATGTAAAGTAATTTATAATACTGCACTGTGTCAATTGAAAAGGATGTCCCAATGTCTACGTCCTATCTCTCAATATGAGAAAGTCATTTTTTTGTTCTTTAGCTGCGTACTGCGTAAATATCATAATAATAATAATAAACTTACGATAGTGAAGTGTGTTATATTCTTGCGTGGAATCAAACAAAATATAAGTTTGAAAATAATTTTTAAATTAATTTTAATGGA